>JAXGGA010013894.1:0-33733 GCA_038373865.1 Uloborus plumipes
CATAAAATCTGCCTTATGGAAATCTTCCTTTATGTTTCAGTATAGATGGCTTTGGATGTGCAGACAGCTACATGATTCCATTTAATCGAGCGGCAGCTGTGCCCATTTGGCCCGATGACGGAAAACTGTTTGTTGGACTTACTCCTTGCATAAAATGCAAACGAGCAGCTGTTGATGGCACGGGTCTGAACAAATAAGGCGAAGTTTCATTAGAACTTTCTTTCTGATAGATGTACGAAACTGTGACATGAGAAAATTACTTGCATAATATGTTTATTACATTGCAATTTTTTTTTCGTCAAAGCAGTGAAATAAGTATTATGTTTGAGAGGTTATTGACACCTTCTAGATGTACAAAAGTATGCTATGAGAAAATTACTTTTGCATAATATGTTTATTACATTGCAATTTTTTTTCCATCAAAGCAGTGAAACAAGTATTATGTTTGAGAGATTATTGACACCTTCTAGGTGTACAAAAGTATGCTATGAGAAAATTACTTTTGCATAATACGTTTATTACACTGCAATTTTTTTTCATCAAAGCAGTGAATTAAGTATTATGCTTGAGAGGTTATTGACACCTTCTAGATGTACAAAAGTATGCTATGAGAAAATTACTTTTGCATAATATGTTTATTACATTGCAATTTTTTTTTCCATCAAAGCAGTGAAAGAAGTATTATGCTTGAGAGGTTATTGACACCTTCTAGATGTACAAAAGTATGCTATGAGAAAATTACTTTTGCATAATATGTTTATTACATTGCAATTTTTTTTTCATCAAAGCAGTGAAATAAGTATTATGTTTGAGAGGTTATTGACATCTTCTAGATGTACAAAAGTATGCTATGAGAAAATTAATTGCTTAATATGTTTATTATATTGCAATTTTTTCCATCAAAACAGTGAACTAAGTATTATGCTTGAGAGGTTATTGACACCTTTTAGATGAAATATTTTTCAAATAAGGCGAAGCTTCATTAGAACTTTCTTTCTGATAGATGCACGAAACTGTGATATGAGAAAATTACTTGCATAATATGTTTATTACATTGCAATTTTTTTTTCATCAAAGCAGTGAAAGAAGTATTATGCTTGAGAGGTTATTGACACCTTCTAGATGTACAAAAGTATGCTATGAGAAAATTACTTTTGCATAATATGTTTATTACATTGCAATTTTTTTTTCCATCAAAGCAGTGAAATAAGTATTATGCTTGAGAGGTTATTGACACCTTCTAGATGTACAAAAGTATGCTATGAGAAAATTACTTTTGCATAATATGTTTATTACATTGCAATTTTTTTTTCCATCAAAGCAGTGAAATAAGTATTATGCTTGAGAGGTTATTGACACCTTCTAGATGTACAAAAGTATGCTATGAGAAAATTACTTTTGCATAATATGTTTATTACATTGCAATTTTTTTTTCCATCAAAGCAGTGAAATAAGTATTATGCTTGAGAGGTTATTGACACCTTCTAGATGTACAAAAGTATGCTATGAGAAAATTACTTTTGCATAATATGTTTATTACATTGCAATTTTTTTTTTCATCAAAGCAGTGAAATAAGTATTATGCTTGAGAGGTTATTGACACCTTCTAGATGTACAAAAGTATGCTATGAGAAAATTACTTTTGCATAATATGTTTATTACATTGCAATTTTTTTTTCCATCAAAGCAGTGAAATAAGTATTATGCTTGTGAGGTTATTGACACCTTCTAGATGTACAAAAGTATGCTATGAGAAAATTACTTTTGCATAATATGTTTATTACATTGCAATTTTTTTTTCATCAAAGCAGTGAAAGAAGTATTATGCTTGAGAGGTTATTGACACCTTCTAGATGTACAAAAGTATGCTATGAGAAAATTACTTTTGCATAATATGTTTATTACATTGCAATTTTTTTTTCATCAAAGCAGTGAAATAAGTATTATGCTTGAGAGGTTATTGACACCTTCTAGATGTACAAAAGTATGCTATGAGAAAATTACTTTTGCATAATATGTTTATTACATTGCAGTTTTTTTTTTCATCAAAGCAGTGAAAGAAGTATTATGCTTGAGAGGTTATTGACACCTTCTAGATGTACAAAAGTATGCTATGAGAAAATTACTTTTGCATAATATGTTTATTACATTGCAATTTTTTTTTCCATCAAAGCAGTGAAATAAGTATTATGCTTGAGAGGTTATTGACACCTTCTAGATGTACAAAAGTATGCTATGAGAAAATTACTTTTGCATAATATGTTTATTACATTGCAATTTTTTTTTTCATCAAAGCAGTGAAAGAAGTATTATGCTTGAGAGGTTATTGACACCTTCTAGATGTACAAAAGTATGCTATGAGAAAATTACTTTTGCATAATATGTTTATTACATTGCAATTTTTTTTTCCATCAAAGCAGTGAAATAAGTATTATGCTTGAGAGGTTATTGACACCTTCTAGATGTACAAAAGTATGCTATGAGAAAATTACTTTTGCATAATATGTTTATTACATTGCAATTTTTTTTTTCATCAAAGCAGTGAAAGAAGTATTATGCTTGAGAGGTTATTGACACCTTCTAGATGTACAAAAGTATGCTATGAGAAAATTACTTTTGCATAATATGTTTATTACATTGCAATTTTTTTTTCATCAAAGCAGTGAAAGAAGTATTATGCTTGAGAGGTTATTGACACCTTCTAGATGTACAAAAGTATGCTATGAGAAAATTACTTTTGCATAATATGTTTATTACATTGCAATTTTTTTTTTCATCAAAGCAGTGAAAGAAGTATTATGCTTGAGAGGTTATTGACACCTTCTAGATGTACAAAAGTATGCTATGAGAAAATTACTTTTGCATAATATGTTTATTACATTGCAATTTTTTTTTTCATCAAAGCAGTGAAAGAAGTATTATGCTTGAGAGGTTATTGACACCTTCTAGATGTACAAAAGTATGCTATGAGAAAATTACTTTTGCATAATATGTTTATTACATTGCAATTTTTTTTTTCATCAAAGCAGTGAAAGAAGTATTATGCTTGAGAGGTTATTGACACCTTCTAGATGTACAAAAGTATGCTATGAGAAAATTACTTTTGCATAATATGTTTATTACATTGCAATTTTTTTTTTCATCAAAGCAGTGAAAGAAGTATTATGCTTGAGAGGTTATTGACACCTTCTAGATGTACAAAAGTATGCTATGAGAAAATTACTTTTGCATAATATGTTTATTACATTGCAATTTTTTTTTTCATCAAAGCAGTGAAAGAAGTATTATGCTTGAGAGGTTATTGACACCTTCTAGATGTACAAAAGTATGCTATGAGAAAATTACTTTTGCATAATATGTTTATTACATTGCAATTTTTTTTTCATCAAAGCAGTGAAAGAAGTATTATGCTTGAGAGGTTATTGACACCTTCTAGATGTACAAAAGTATGCTATGAGAAAATTACTTTTGCATAATATGTTTATTACATTGCAATTTTTTTTTCATCAAAGCAGTGAAAGAAGTATTATGCTTGAGAGGTTATTGACACCTTCTAGATGTACAAAAGTATGCTATGAGAAAATTACTTTTGCATAATATGTTTATTACATTGCAATTTTTTTTTTCATCAAAGCAGTGAAAGAAGTATTATGCTTGAGAGGTTATTGACACCTTCTAGATGTACAAAAGTATGCTATGAGAAAATTACTTTTGCATAATATGTTTATTACATTGCAATTTTTTTTTCATCAAAGCAGTGAAAGAAGTATTATGCTTGAGAGGTTATTGACACCTTCTAGATGTACAAAAGTATGCTATGAGAAAATTACTTTTGCATAATATGTTTATTACATTGCAATTTTTTTTTTCATCAAAGCAGTGAAAGAAGTATTATGCTTGAGAGGTTATTGACACCTTCTAGATTGATAGATGTAGTACAAGACTATGATGCAAGAAAATTACTTGCATGATATGTTTCTTAGATTACAATTTTTTTGTCATCAAAACAGTGAACTAAGTATTATGCTTGAGAGATTATTGACACCTTTTAGATGAAATATTTGTCTCCTGTTTACGCTTTATCTCTCAGAAAGTGATGAAAATTCTCGCTATCATCTTCGAGAAACAAAGTGTAAGGATGTTTTCAAATTATGTGTATTATTTTATCACACCAAAGTCTTCGAGAAGTAAAAACTCAGCAGGAGAGCTTCAACATATCATTTTAGAAATTTTATAATGGATGCAACTGATTAGGTCAATTTAAAACTTTCAAAAAAAAAGAAAGAAAGAAAAGATAAGAAAAGAATGGTGATGAAGAGATTTAAAAATGTTTTCAAGTAACTCAAAGATGAAATATCCGTACTCTACTCTTATAAAAATTTACTGCAATTGTTCAATGTGCATTTTGTATTATTGAGGATAACATTTTTCAGATTTGTCCTGTGTAAAAAATTATCAATCATGTTAGCCTTTTAGTTTGAATGTGTATACATTTTTATTTAATGGAAAACATATTGATAAATTCCCTACCTGCCATTTCTAATTTAACCCATTAACGCCTAGCATCCCTTTTTAGGGACGGACCAAAAAAGGGTCTGAATTTCCCCAAAATGAACATTTCAACCAAATAATAGTGTTCAATTAGTACCTTGGTATTCTTTCAATTCGTAACCATTGTAAAGTGTGTTCTGTAGCGGTTTTAATATGATCTTTATCAAAAATGACATCCTTCACAACCTCAAGAAAAAAAAGCTAAGTTTTCAAAGCTATTCCCAGCTTCCCAGTTTATGTTAATTGCTGATTTTATTTCTTCTTATAAAATGTCTTTTTTAATATATCGTAGGCAGAAAAAAAAAATTAGTAAAAAAAGTATGTATCCTCTGGGGTCTATCGTAACTTTGAAAAAAAAAGCTAAGTTTTCAAAGTTATTCCCAGCTTCCCAGTTTATGTTAATTGCTGATTTTATTTCTTTTTATAAAATGTCTTTTTGAATATTATATCGTAGGCAGAAAATTTTTTTAGTAAAAGTATGTACCCTCTGGGGTCTCTCGTAACTTTTAGGGGACGATTTTTCTTTCCTTAATAAAAAAAATATTTTTTACGTAATATTTTTAAAATTATTTTTAACCAGTATACAAAATATATTTGGAAAAAAAAATGTCAGGCATTAATGGGTTAATGGAAAACACATTGATAAATTCCCTATTCATCTTTGACTGTTCAAAAAAAAAGAGAGAGAGAGAGAGAGAACTTGGGACCAATGTAGGAAATTGCTACAACGGGATAGCGAAACACTAATTGTAATCATAACATGAAAAAGAGTTACTAATGAAGACCAGAGTTTTAAAAAATCATAATAATAAAAAGCTAAGAACAATTTTTTTTCCCAGTTATATAAAAAAGAAATGAAGAGGGGAGAAAAATCTTCTTCATTGCGTCTGACAAATTCTTCGTGCTTATTGAGCAAAAAGAGTAGTTTGAGCAAAAACTGCTATGGGGAGAAAAGGTTATAGGTAATTTTGTGTTTGCCCAACGGGTGTTTCGTGTGTGACGTAATAGATAAATCCTGCACGCAAATGGAGCACGTGCAGAAGATGGCACGAGTTCGAATGTTTGTTCTTGTCTGAGCACAGAAACCTTCCACTGCAATTTAAGAACATTCAATCAGATCCTTAATCAAAGTCTTTTCTCAAACACCTAGTCATCTCGAAAATTAGTTTTTAAAAATCTGTGCCCAGGAATTAAAGGACACCAATGTTTTTTCTTTCTTTCTTTTTTTTTTTTTTCAATATTGAGCTTTAAAAACCAGTTGGTTCAACTTTTCATACTCATTCAGAGGCATAAAGCACTGGGGTTTTGATAAACAAATTTTCATTTTATAAGGCCACAAAAGGTCCAGTAATACAAAACACGCAAAAGAAAAACTTTAAACCCTTCTCCCGGCTAATTCTGCTCTTGTTGTTGCATATATCCATTGGTCAGCAAAGCTAGACCAGGTCCATGACTTTGTACACTCTCAAAAAATCCAACACAAGCAAGGGATCGTCAGCCAAATCTTGTCTGGTCAGTCCCAGGCACTCAAAATGTGGACAGGAGTTGCCTGCTTAATGACTCAGTTGGTACACATTTCAAAGCTCTTGGCAGGGGCGCCCCGAGCTAAAAATTTTGGGGGGTGAGGGATTATCAATTTGCCGAATGAAGTTCTAATTTCACCGAATGATAAAATACAATCATACACATTGCACACATGTCGTACATGCATAACATTTGGTGAGAAAAAAAAAGAGGCATCTTTTAAAAAACAATTCTTAAAACTAAAAAGAATAAATAATCTTAATGTTGCAATATTGTCTTCAAATTGCAGAATCGTCAGCAAAATGTGCCGAATCCGGAAATTATTGGGAGGTCACAGTGACCTCACGTGATTTCCTGGCTCTTGGAACTTGGAACCTTTGAAAAATTTCATATTTTTAAGATGACCAGTACAAAGGGGGGAAGAAGAACGGGCTTACGTTTCCTGTCACATAACTTTTCTACTTTGATAAAGAAAACATGCGAGAGCTTGGCTTGATGTCGATGGGCTCTGGAGGGGTGTGTTTTCATTAAACTCTCTTATTGCGCCACTACCTCAAACATCCAGAGAATGAGGTGTCAGATGCAGGGAGACACATCACATCCCAAGTAGCACACTTCGTTTTTTAAAGGTTGTAAAATGGTTATTAACGTTGTAACAACCGCTTAAAAACGTTTATGAAACGTTTAAAGGTTATTTGTGCTACCTGGGATCAGAGTGTAACCAATAAATATTGAAGCAGTGAGTAACCGTCCCTAAGCAAGGGCTAAGGCAGGAACATGCAATACACCGCCAACTCGGTCTTTTCGATCCATGGACTGCAGTTTCGAGCTTATTATGCCCTCATCAGCATGGAATACGAAAGTGAACGAGTTGGAGGCAAAAATCCTCTTATAGAGCAAAGAGAGACGAAAAAAAAAAAACTGGTAGCTAATGTGAAATTAGAACACCAGCGAGCGACCGCACATGGGAACGGTACAACTCGTAAATTTTAAGGCAGAACTCGGGAATAATGCAGTGAGTTACCGCCCATGTGTCCATGTATTTTTTGACAATAGGAAAAATGACAGCCAATCAGTACGTTTTAAAATGTGCGATAATGTTATATTGTACTTAATTATGTAGCACCAGGCTTAATTTGCATGGAAGTTCAGCTCCTGTACTCTTTTTGCAGAGTTTTTTTTTTAAAACAAATTATGCTTAAGAATTGATGCTTTTTAACGTATTTACACCACTTTGATTCCTTTCTGTGCAACAAATACCAATTAATAGGAGTGTTAGAATGGTAATGTTCGGACGGAATGTATGCCTGTGTTTTCTATCAGTGCTAAATACACTGAGCTTAGCCTTGTTAGGGTTAATCATTAGCTAAGAACAAAACATCATAAAAACATGAAAATTTCTGCTGATGGGACCAAAAATTACCAAAACTGTGGAAACTGTCTCGATGAAGAACTCACACCATTTCGCGTTTTCAACTGTCCTGCAGTTGCTGCAGGTCTTCACATCTTAAACTACCCTACAAAGAAAGATTTGTACTCTTGTAATGCCATTGATATAGCTAAGACTATTCAAGCACACCATGATTTGTAATGTCATTGAGGATACGACACCAACAAACCACCAATACTAATTAATTAATGCCATTTTTCATTATCTGTCTGTCCTCTTGATGAGTAGCAGTCTGTGCACCCCGAGACGGCGAGCTTAACTTCTAAGTGAGTTTACGAAAAATCAGTTCCTGAACTTTTTTATTTGTTTCTTTGTTTGCTTGCTTGTTTGGTTGGAATTCAGACTATTTACGTATAAACATATACGTTCTGACGATACGTTCTGACGTTTCTGACGAATATAAGTTTCCTGACTTTCTTTTAGTATTTTATAAATAAAAATTTCTGCAGAATCAATGACGTTTCTGGCTTAAATTGAGATAATATGCATCCTCCCAGCCAGCAGACTTTGTTTTTCGAAGGTCACGTCTGTCTCCTTCCTTCTAACCACAAAAACCAATATATCTTTTAAAATAATAAACATTTTGACTGATTAATGAATGAAGAAATAAGAACTGAACGATAATCCCATGCGCCACTTCTTGAATAACGCACATCATGAATATCAAATCAACCACATGAATAGAACGATTCGAAACGACTCTTGTCCTGTTGTGTCCACTAAAAACGTCATTCCTATCTAATCACTGATCTCTGCCATGGAAGTGGGACACATTGGGCAACTCATCCCCTATCGAGACAGCTTTCTGAAAGGGGGAATCATAAGTCTCGTTTTGTTACGGTGGTCGAATGACATAAGTAAAGGTCAATTGCGGAGGAGTCCGATACCGTTTTATAACGCGGGCAAAACTAGAACAAAGGGCTGAGGAGGCGTTCGGTTGACACATGAAAGGCATCACCTGTTGCTCACTAAAGAGCACTGTCTGCTGCATAATCTCCCAATCCAATTTTACTACCGGCCGATACAAATAGGACACTTCCCAAAAGGATATGCTTTTGCATTGTTCCAACTTATTTCACTTCTTGGGTGCAACCAAATTTAGTTTTATGGGGAAGGATTTTTTTAACCTGTTCTTCAATCCCGGATTTGACTGAAATACTTCGATAACTGTAGATATGAATGCGTATGTACACTAGGGTGGGCCGAAAATGACTTTTATTTTTTTTTTCGATGACGAGGTATGCGGAAAAGGTGCCATTGGGGACAGAAAGCACTCACAAAAAATTTGAAATTTTTTGCACAATTTCTTGATCTGCCGCAATCGCCTTGAAGTTTCGGAAAAATGCTAATTTTTGATGTTTTTCGTAAAATTTGTGAAAAATTTTTTTTAAATATTTTCAGTGATAGGTGTAACTTACAAGGTACTATTAGGGGCACTAAGTTCATATAAAAAATTTGAATTATTTTGCTCCATTTCTTGATCAGCCATAAACGCTTGGGGGTTTCAGAAAAATTGCTAAAATTGGATATTACAGCAAAATTTGTGAAATTTTTTTAAAAAATTATTTTCGGTAATGGGGAGAGCAAAAAAGGCTCACTATTATCATTAAATTAACATTAAACTTGAATTGTAAATGATATTTATTTAATTTGTCACAAATACGGGGAAAATTCGGAAAAAATGCTTTTTTTTTAAAAATGATCCAATTTATTTATTAATTTTTAAGCTTTATAAAAATTCCGTCCAAGTGTTGAGAGACAATTTAGGAGTCTGAAATGAGAAGTAGTTTATCAAATAATCTGCATTTTATTTTTAAAATTCGTTAGAGTTACAAATTAGTTATTTATTACTATTGAATTAAAACAATTTGTTAACTGAAAGTGCTTCACAGTTCTCAGCTTATTGCGCATCCAAATATCTTGCAAAATAATCCAGAACTCAACGCGAGGAGGTGGCTGCACGAGTTCCACCAGCCCTCCACCTAAAAATATTATATTCACATTGTTTTGCATTCTTCATGCAACAAAGTCCTTCTTCGAATTAAACGTTGACATTTTTATCCTGGCTTGTATCTTTGCTCTGACAAAGGTATCTTTGTCCTCATGGCCACATACGTGCATTGCCGCTTCTATCACTATTTTAATTGTTCTTTCCACAACTTGCGTGTGACTTGAAAAGCGGAATGAAGCTTCATCTAAAACCAAGCCTGATTCTATGTTTCTCTCAATCTCTTCGAATGAAAGATTCTTTGTAATTGGAGGCTCACTAAGATCTGTTGAGAGCCAGTCGATGCAGTCGTAGTACTCAGTAGCCATAAAGTTCAGTTTTAGAACCTTAAACTGTCTCAGTCTCCTGATCTCTGTCTTCTTTGAAAGGCGGCATTGTTTAATCCTTTTCCATGCCAATATTCTGATTTCTTTGTTTTCGTCTGTAGCCATTGCTAATAGTATATTCTAAGGATGGCTAAAGTATGCATTTCTTTGAACCACCGAATGCACTGTCGTCTTTAAGTCATCAGGGAGAAAGCTTAAGAGTAGAATGACGTAGTACGAGTTTATGCGCAGAGTATGGTTCCTCAGTGAGGAAGCTACCAGGGGGGGGGGGAGCAGATGGACCGAGATATTTGTGGAAAATAGTTCTGCTCTCAAACTTCCTCTCAGATGACTTAACGATAGTGCATTCGGTGGTTCAAAGAAATGCATAATATAGCCATCCTGAGAATATACTATTAGCAATGGCGACAGACGAAAACAAAGAAATCAGAATATTGGCATGGAAAAGGATTAAACAATGCCGCCTTTCAAAGAAGAAAGAGATCAGGAGCTTGAGACAGTTTAAGGTTCTAAAACTGAACTTTATGGCTACTGAGTACTACGACTGCATAGACTGGCTCTCAACAGATCTTAGTGAGCCTCCAATTACAAAGAATCTTTCATTCGAAGAGATTGAGAGAAACATAGAATTAGGTTTGGTTTTAGATGAAGCTTCAGTCCGCTTTTCAAGTCACAAGCAAGCTATGGAAAGAACAGTTAAAATAGTGATAGGCGATGCACGTATGTGACCATGAGGACAGAGATACCTTCGTCAGAGCAAAGATACAAGCCAGGATAAAAATGCCAACGTTTAATTCGAAGAAGGACTTTGTTGCATGAAGAATGCAAAACAATGTGAATATAATATTTTTTGGCGGAGGGCTGGTGGAACTCGTGCAGCAACCTCCTCTCGTTGAGTTTTGGATTATTTTGCAAGATATTTGGATGCCCAATAAGCTGAGAACTGTGAAGCACTTTCAGTTAACACCATTCTTTTAATTCAATAGTAATAAATAACTAATTTGTAACGCTAACGAATTTTAAAAATAAAAATGCAGATTATTTGATAAACTATTTCTCATTTCAGACTCCTAAATTGTCTCTCAACACTTGGACGGAGTTTTTATAAAGCTTAAAAATTAATAAATAAATTGGATCATTAAAAGAAAAGCATTTTTTCCAAATTTTCCCCGTATTTGTAACAAATTAAATAAATATCATTTACAATTCAATTTTAATGTTAATTTAATGATAATAGTGAGCTTTTTTTGCTCTCCCCATTACCGAAAATAATTTTTTAAAAAAATTTCACAAATTTTGCTGTAATATCCAATTTTAGCAATTTTTCTGAAACCCCCAAGCGTTTATGGCTGATCAAGAAATGGAGCAAAAACATTCAAATTTTTTATGTGAACTTAGTGCCCCTAATAGTATCTTTTAAGTTACACCTATCACTGAAAATATTTAAAAAAAAAAAATTGTCAAATTTTACGAAAAACATCACAAACTAGCATTTTTCCGAAACTTCAAGGCGATTGCGGCAGATCAAGAAATTGTGCAAAAAATTTCAAATTTTTTGTGAGTGCTTTGTGCTCCCAATGGCACCTTTTCCGCATATCTCGCCATCGAAAAAAAAATTAAAGTCATTTTCGGCCCACCCTAATGTACACACGTGGTAATTAAAAAGTCAATTCGTTAATGTAACTAAAAAGTCCAATCCTGGTTTACGAATGTTGACCACCTCATATATTTTTTATTTCATTAGCGAAACGCACCCTGATAAGAGCCCTAAACCTACCTTCTGCTTGCATCAAATATAGTCTAAAAATGCCTTTTTTGAACTTCAATTTTGTAAAATTATCAATGATGAGTCCCGTAATTGAGGGGTGATGGGGGCGATCGCCCCCATCGCCCCTCCATCGTATGCGTCCCTAAGTATTTTTTTTTTCTAAAATGTCTTCTAATTAAAATCAATTTCGGATGTGTACTACCACAATTGAAAACCTTGGGGGGTGAAGGGGTTACGTGACAGAACAGAAATAGCGAGTAATCAAAGTTCAAAGTTTTATTGTTGCAGTTGTTGCAGCTTTTTTTGTTTTCTCTTTTTGTTGTTAGTGTGCGTATGACATGGGTCTAATAATACAGTCGACGCTCGTTATAACGACCACACGTTATAAAGACCATCCTAATATAACGACCGGTGAGAAAACCCACAACTGTATCCCAATATACTCTATGCTCTACCTCTTATAGCGACCACTCGTTATAAAGACCGTTTTCTGTAGGACGGAGACGGTCGTTATATCGAGCGTCGACTGTATCTACTTTTCGATGCACCAAGTTTATTTGCTTACCTTTATCCATTGTTAAACCATTGTCCAGAGTGTATATTTTTTTTAATGTAACAATAGCCCCTTCATCCTCCAAGCCATTCAGTAGTCGAAATTGCGTACTCCCGCAACATTAGAGCCCGAAAAGAGATTAAACGTATAGTACATGAAACAAATTGTTTGACTAAACTCAGTTAGCAGTTATGTTTGTATATCAGATATTATGTATTAATTTGTTCCAAGTATTGCAATAACCCCCAAAAAGTGGTCTTAAGCTTTTAATTTTAAGAGCCCAGTAACGAAATCTGAGTAAACTAATTTGTCTAGAACTGCTTGATTTGATTTAAAATTTGGCTTTATTAATCTGTATCACGACAGTAGAAACTTTACGATACCAACGGACGGCATAGAACATCAAATTATTTAAGTAACTAGTAGATATGATTAAACTGCAACATGCGAAATCCAATCCCCAGTAGTCTTTTACATTTTAATCTGAATACTCACTAAAGAAACATTTCTTAACTATTTGAATTGAGAGAAGACTCAGAAAACAACGCAAAGCATGGACAATATCAAACGCAAAATTAGCTATTGAAGGGGAGTTGAGATGAAGTACAAAATAATGATTTTACTGGAGGAAAGCTTTTAAAAAATGAGAGATTTTATGTGGAAGTTCCAACTAAAATTGGAATAAAAAAAGAACCACCTGGCAGATGTGTTTCTTAATTGGTCTCTTGATGTGTCCAGTAAGGACACAAACACACTGTGAAATTTTTAGTGAAATCCGACGGGTAGTTTTTGAGTGTATAAAGGACAAACATACATACATGCAGGGGTGCCCATCCCCCCCAAGCTCAATGGCGCAAATTCATTCCCCCCCAAAGTTTTCACAACCCTATTGTGCTTTTTATTTTATCCCTCTTTTTTATTTTATTTATTTTTTTTAAATATAATTTATTTATTTTTTAAACATTATTTATTTATTTTTTTTAAATATTTTTATTTATTTTTTTAAATTATAACTATTTTTTTTATATATATTATCAATTTTTTAAAAGTACAAAGTATGCGCAGAATAGAATCGCTTTTTTCCTCTTCCAGACATTCCAAGCACATACGCACAAAATAAATATATATACAAATAAATAAAAAAATAGTAAGGAAATAATTGAAATTAAAAAAATAAATTAATGAATAATTAAAAAAAAATTGTAAATAATTTAAATTAAAAAAACAATAAATAATTTAAATAAATAATAAGTTTTAAAAAATATCCCCCAAAAATTATGATGGCGAAACTTGCGCCATAATCCCCCCCCCCTTTGGGCACCCCTGCATACATACATTCATAGGTTCAAAGATACATACGTTCATTTTTATATATAAAGAGTGAGCAGAAGTGCCGTCAGGGGGGGGGGGTGTCATGGCACAGATTGCGCCATCGATGTTTTGTAGAGTTTTTCTAGTGGTTATTTTCGTTTTGTGGGGTCTTGTTCTTGAGGATCTCTAAGTGAAATGCGCCATAGCTTTTAGAGGGATTGGCACCCCTGAACTAGCTGGTACAATTCTTTTGACATTATTGGATTTCAAAAGACGTAATACAAATCTTCACGAAAATATTCAAAAATGAGTAAAAAGAACAAACGAAGTCACAGAATAAAAACTAAAATTTCAAATTACATGCGAATAATAGAAAAAAAATGCATTTGATCAGAAGTTAAAACTAAAGTTTCTGCACAAAAACGAATCTGCACATTACAATGAAGAAAAAAAGGTACGTAGAATAAAAGCCATCAAGATCGCTTCATTGCATTGCATTATGAACCATTCAACGTTTTTAACCCTTTAACTGTCATGCCCGAGATAGTCTCGGGCACAGCACTGGTGTTCGAAAATGTCACGCCCGAGTATTACTCGGGGTAATTTTTTTCTTTTTTTTTTGAGTGCATCGTATTGTTATACCCGAGTATATATCGGGAGACGTTTATTTCGGCTTCATCTCTTTGTCAAACCAGTTCCAAGCCCGTCATTTAGGGGGGGGGCAGGGGGGTCAATTGTCCCCCCCCCCCCGGAAAAACTTGAAATGACGTCCCTGACTGTTTCTCGGGTTTGTGCTTGGAAAAGTGTTTCCAGTTATACCACACAAGACTGTATTACTGAAAGGTATTCACTTTTATTTATTTGTTTTCCATTTATTTATTTAATTTTTTTTTTTTTTTTTTTTCATTTTTAGAAAATAATGCTCCACTAGAAGTGAACTTTACAACTGCCATGTTGAGTGGCAGCCGCCTCAAGCAAATATGCAGTGGCTACAAAACTTTAAATATTTTACCCATGTGCTTCAAAATATCAATTTTTAACTTCTAAGTATGTTTTATTTTGTACTAAACATTTGATTTTTGCAATAAAAAAATTTGACAATTTGTGCATACAAATCATCAAAATAACTTGACAGTTAAAGGGTTAAATGGATTTTTGCCAAACCGGGCTTTTACAACTGGAGAATACCTTGCAAGCAAATTGTTCCGCATTGAGACGCAAATAGAAGTAAGTGTTTGAAAACTTTAAAAATAAATGTATGTAAATATCATAAACCTTTATATCTTCTATCTAGCTATTTTATTTAGACATACTTATGGTTATGCCAAGTAACTTTTGGATAGATACAGTGAGTAGCTGCTTATGATATAGCAGCTAGTTTGGCGAGAACAGTTAATGGAGGATATGGAAAGTTCACAGGCCTGTCATGTAGGAGGACCCTCCTCCCCCCCTTAAAAAATGTTGATATGCGGGGTGATTTTTTACTGTTTTCCGTAAAATTTGCGTTCAGTGTGGTGCATCCTTTGCCCCCTATCCTTCTGGAAAATTTAAAATAACGGGCTTGGAAGCTTTTTTTTTTTTTTTTTTAATTCCGGTCTTGTTAGTTAATTCAGCTCACTGCTTTGCAATGGCCGCAGCTTATACGAATCACGGTTGCTCTGAACAGTTTTGATTCAATAAATAGGTCGATTCAATAAAGCGGCTAGTTCAATACAGCTGGATTTAGTTCTGTTTTTATGATTTGGTTCATTGAAGCGATTGATTCAATCAACCGCTGATTCAATTAACCGGCGTCCATTGCATTTTTATTTAGAGGCGTTGTTTTTAATTCCTCCCTTGTTTCGTTGCGATGGAATTCATTGTTGATCATCCGTTTTACTTTGCCTGTTCAACTTCGCTTTAGCACCTGTAAATAATTGAACTGAACGGGAAAGCTAAAATTTTGAATGAAATTTGCACACAAATTTTTTTGATGTTCTTTGGAAATTTTTTAGTGGAAAGAAATGGAGCTATGCAACAAATTTGGTAAAATTGAAAGCTGGAAATGTCCTCTAAATACAATACATTCTCATTTATCATAATTAACTGGGACCAGAGCAATACGGATTATTAAAACTCCGGAAAATCTAGGTAGTACAAGAAATAAGCAAAACAAAGCCTTAAATAAGCAGATTTACAGTTAAAATCCATAAAATAAAAAAGAATAAAAAAACAACGTTTGACAAAATTACACATCATTGTTTACAATACATATAAAGAAAAAAAGGAAACAATATACGATAAGTTGTAGTGGGGTACAAATACATCAAGGTGTTTATAATATTAATAAAATTTACTGTAAAATTCATGAAAGATTTGAACAATTAATCAAATACAATCTTTGGAGAAATTATGTTATTTATGTGAACGTAAAATGTAAACAAGAAGTTCTGTCAAGAACTAAACGAGCCTACTTTCCCGTACATCGACATCGGCATTCTAGCATCTGATCATTATTCTCTTGATTATCTAAGACTAAAAATTATGTCAAACATACCTTTTTAGCACTTGAAGCTGATTTCTAAAAGCAAAATATACCCCTCTCATCAGATGAAATAGACACATAAAAAGTAAATAAATGAATAAATAAAGCTTTGTCGCACCTTTTAAAGAATGTAACTGTTACAGTTCTTCCGTAGAAAAATTCCTCAATTGTTTTCAAAAAAAAATTAAAAGTACAAAGTACATCAAAACACATTTTATCAAAGAAAGAAAAAAAAAAAGAAAAAAAAAAACTCGTCCGTTGATAAAATGTCTCGAATTTCACTTTTAATCCGTTGCCAGTTGTTAAATATAAATAAAGAATAAAATGCCCTCGTGAATGAAACATTTTTGTTACAAAAAAAATCGTCTGCCAAAAATAATAATAATAATAATAATAAATTCAATAAAACAAATGAATAAATAAACAAAAAATCGTCTGCACAGTCAGTCATTTTTTTTCGGACTGTTTACTCAAAAGTTATTAGGGGTGACAGCTTGCTTGAGCGGTTCAATGTTGAACGAAAAATTGTTCAAATCGGAAATGTAAATACGGGAATGAAGTATCCTTGAAAAGTTCTTTCCAACAAAAAAAAGTTTGTTCAAATCGGACTGTTCATTAAAAAGTTAGTATCGCGGGACCGGTTATTTGAACGGCTCAAAGTTGAACCAAAAATTGTTCAAATCAAAAAATCAAATATGGGAATGAGCTGTACTCGCCGAGATCTTTCCAACAAAAAAAAGTTTGTCCAAATCGGAATGTTCATTCAAAAGTTATTAGGGGGGGACAGACAGACCGACCGACCGACCGACAGACAGACACACAAATTCCCCATCTCAATACCCTGCTTTCAAATTTTTAATTTTTCGATATTTATTTCATTTTTTTGTTTCTTTTTGACTTTTTTTTTACTTGGCGATATTTTTTGGGCTTGGCGATATTTTTTGGACTTGGCGATATTTTTTGGACTTGGCGACATTTTTTAGATGCATTAAGCCAATTTTAATGCTTTTTTCGTCTCTTTTATTTTTAACGGGAAAGTAGGCTAAAAAAGTTCACAAACCGTTGTCATGAAGGACTAAATTTTAGTGCATTCTGTTAATGAGCATTCTATTTTTTATATGTATTATCGCCGTAAATAAAATTTATTGCTAAAAATATAAAAAATGCAAGAATAGAAAGGAAATTCGTGTTTACATTCAGATGTGAAAACCTTTATTTGCTTGAACAAAAAAAAATTATAGAGTACATTTTCTCTTGTATATTCCGCAGATTTGATTGGGCAAATAATTCGGGCTCTATACATAATCTTCTAACGCGTAAAAATATATTCTAATAACTTCTTAACTTTCTGCCGATTTCTAAGGCAGACAACGAAAATAGACAACGAATCTTTGTGCCCAGACTTTAAAAAAATGAACAAAAGAGCGTCTGCGACCTTAGCATCGAATTTAGGTGAACCAGTCATCCTAGACAGGATTATGATGAGAAGGTAGAGAAGATAATGCTCGCTCCTCTTGTAGGATTCCTAAACTTACATCAGAAATTGAAAACGCTCTCCATTGAAAACACTGGCAAATTGTTTTTCTTCGAATGAGAACAACGCTTCCATTTCTTGCGTTATCCAAGGACTCTTGAATCTTTCGATTTTTTTATTCTTTCCCCAGTGGAAAGAACTAGTTTAAAATATTATAACAACAGAATACCAATCAAACCACCTCTTGGCCGTGGCCCCGTTTTGCACGCTTTTATTATAAGAATTCATTATGCAGTCGTTTTATTTAAAAAAAAGTGACTTGTTCGAATGAAAAAGTTAGATCTATTGTATTAAAACTTGAATTTTAAAGAAAACTACTAAATGCAAAATGTGATTAAAATTATTTTTACTTGCTCCCCCCTCTCCAAAGAATTCTGCCGGCCGGCGACACACAATAAGTGCAATATTCGCTTACTCATGAATTGCATAACAGAAAATTCGTTTCCTGTTTCGTTAAAACTAATGCTTAAATTCAAATGTAATCGAGTCCATCTAGCTATTATATATGATTTCTTCGTGTTTCTTACATCATCTCAATTAATTCTAGAGAAAATGTTTGTTTACTCATTCATCTCATTAATTGTTGTTATTTATCCATTTTATTTATCCTATTTGTTTACTCACGTATTTCATTTATTTATTTGATTCGAAAGAAAAAGGTGGTTTTCATTAACCCATTAATGCCCAGCGTCCTTTTTTAGAGACGGTCCAAAAAGTGTCTGAATTTTACAAAAATGAACATTTCAACCAAATAATAGTGTTCAATTATTACTTTGATATTGTTTCAATTCGTTATTAACAGATTGCAGCACATAACCATTGTAAAGTGCGTTCTAAAGCCACTTTATTATGATCTTTATCAAGAATGACATCGTTCACAATCTCAAGAAAAAAGCCAAGTTTTCAAAGTGATTCCCAGTTTCCCAGTTTATGTTAATTACTGATTTTATTTCTTCTTATAAAATGTCTTTTTAAACATTATGTCGTAGGCAGAAAAAATTTTTAGTAAAAAAAGTATGTTGGGTAATTCCATGTAAATGTCAACCTAGACATGATTTTTCATCTTCCAATATATACATTGTGTGATGTATCATTTTAAAGATAATTTTTCGAATTTTTAGAATTTAACCTCAGTTCTCACAAAATATTACTTTAAACACCTACAAAATGGCTGTAAAGATAACACATGCAGTTACCCAAAACATCGGATATTTTTCTAACTTTTCATATTCATATATAGTTAAAAAAAACTGCAATTATGATGATTTTTTTTTAAATCTATTGAAGCATGGTTCTTTTACTTTACCTATTATACATCCCGATAATCACTGCAGAATCGTTTAAGGAGCTAGCTGTTTTTCAGCGATAAAGTAAAAATTCAGAACTTCGTTAGTTGAGTCTGGAAAGTTTCTCATCCCAATTAAAACACTGATCACACCAAATAAAAAAAATCTTATCTGGAACCCAGACTACTTCCTTTTATGTCTATAAAATAATTGATGGGGGAGAGACTAATATGGAAATTAAAGTCGAAGTTAGGCAGAAAAAGTTTTCGTGATTACCAGACTTCTTTTACTATGCAAAAGGAAGTAAAAATAGAATAATGAACTTTTAACTACTCTGCTAAATTTTACAACTGAATTTTAAGTGATTTTGCATTTAGGGAGTTCAGTCCGTATTATTTAAGCATTGTCGGCCCCGCTTAAACGAATATTGTCGGTTCCAAGAAATATTATTCGATTAAGCGGGGTATTTCTTTAAGCGGGGATCTTTAACATTGCGTCTATGGTATCGGTTCCAGGTAGGTTTATTCGTATAAGCGAGGTATTCGTTTTTCCGTTACCCGATTATTGGAAAAAAAATGTATAAATCTGCAAATTATTAAAACAGCCATCAGTTATTTAATGAAAATAACTAGAAAAAAATCCCTGATTAAGCAAGATTTTTTTTCACTATCTTATACATATTTCTACATTTTGCTTACCTTACTTCGTAAGAGCGGTGTCAGCATTCTGCATCCAAAGCTGGCCCCAATGCAATGGAGTAACTTAACTGATAGAACTCGTGTGACGGCACGAGCAACGGGTAATGTTACACTATAGTTTTTATCAGTTAAGTTACTCCACTGCATTGGATTCAGCTGTTCTGCAACAGCTTTTAACCCTTCACTGCATGGTGTGCCTGATCTGACTCAAACCAAAAAAACCCTTATATATTCCTATGATATTTAAATGCAGTTAAGCTGAGCTTTGTGCCCCTTCTGAAACATTGCTATAACAGTTTAGTGTGATTTTATGCAATAGTTAATTGCAGTAGTCTTAGGTATTACAGTTCTTGCTTTTGAAAAATAGAGTGTCTACATTACAGTAAGAAGTGTGCTTAATCATTATTTCCTTTGTTCTAAAAATGTTTAAATATATATGCTGTACTTAGTGGCAAAATTTGTTTGTTCCACTTATGGCACAAAACACATTGTTGATTATTACACGTATGGGTATGAGCATATACTATGTGCTTTGCTCCATGTCTGCGTCTTGCGTCTGTGGAACAAACATATAAAACATCATTTTTGGTGCAAATTTTTAAGATTAATTTTTTTCTTCATTTTTCCTGAGCTCAGGGCTATTAAAAGGTAAGATGTGATTTTTTTCATGAAAATATAAAAAAATCGTGCAGTGAAGGGTTAAGGAGTAAGGTTATACAGATTTTTTATAGTTATAGTTACGGATATCGCACAACATTGTTTTCTTTCCAATTTCCAATAGAAATGTTAGGAATCAAAACAGTAACGTTTGCCGAGTTTCCTTTGTTTATAAAAGCTTTTTAAGCAATGTCATTTACATGAAATTTACCTTTTTCTTTTACGAAAAATTAGTATATGAACAAACGTAAAAATATAGGAAATGCTGGAGTGGAATTCAATAATGAAATCGAAATTGGCATTTAAGATTTGTGGAAGGGTCAGAGATTTCTTAACATTAGAAGGTAAGAGAAGATCAGTCGCATTTCAGGGCCGCCATTTCTTGGTTGGGATTTTTTTTTTTTAATTCTGCACACATTGAAACAAAACTCACTATTGCCAAAAACATTATATCCAAAAGTGTTTCAACTGATTAAAATTTATTTTTCAGCCTCCCACTCTAACGCATTGAAATTTCTCTCCCTATATTTGGTTCTATAGTTTGTTGTTGAATCAAAATGATTACTTCATAAAATTATTTAGTATAATAAAAGCTCATTGTTCAAGTCTCCCTTTTAAAAATAGCCTCCCCCTCCCCCAATGGCGCCCCGATGGAAGGTCACGAGAGGTCGCTGTGAAATTCCAAAAATTTCCGCATTTGGCTATTTTTGTCTGACGATTCGACAAATTCATGGATTTTACTGCAATTTTTAAATATCCGAGTGTCAATTTTCAGTGGATGTTTTAATGTGCGCATAAAAACATACTCGCATTTCATCATTCGGCAAAATTTGATGCTCAATTATGTAAATTCAGAATTTCTGTACTCTCAAAAATTTAAGTTCGGGGCACCCACCCCTGTCTGTCTCTCAGGGACAACACTTCATAAAATTTGTCACCAGTTGTCCTTACTTTGAAATTCTTCCAAATATCTTTCATTGAACTAGTTCTAACATTCGTATTCTTTTTGAAAATGCATTTAAAAGCCGAAACTGGATTTTTCAATCGCGGTTTTCTGTCATTTTTGAGCTTTGAAAATTCTGAGGGGAAGCTCAAGTTTTTAGAGCCTTTTCAGGAATCAGGTCATAGGGAGGGGGTAGAATGATACTAGTTTTGTATATGAAACAGATAAAAACCTCAAGCTTTCCCAGCAGATAAGAAATAAAAAGAACGCCATTACCATACACAGAAGCAACACATTAAATTTGTCAATAAATAACAAAGCAATACGAAGAATATCTGAGGCTAAGTATTCAATACCGCTTATCTACCAAGCACTTAATAATAGATCTAAAAAGCAATCTCGTCCGCGAATCTTGAAAAACGAGCGCATTTCGTCCTCTGATAAAGTCGACCACTCAACTTAGGAGACAGAAAAAGTGAATTTATTCGAAAAAGTCATGGATCGCGGGCATGGAAAGTGACGTTTCATGGCTGGAAGGGGGAACCCAGCGCTGTACATTCCAAATGGAGATAAAACCATTTTTATGGCACTGACATTGGAATACGTGAATGACCAAATAAGGTCGGCGCGGTGATGTTCATCACCACGCACTCTGCTGAGAAAGCTGTTAAATATGGTAGTGAGCAACATGCGAGTACACTTTGCCATAATAACTAACACTGGTGTTTGGAAACAAAGAGGTACAGAACAATATGGAAAATATCATTAAATAGGAAATGTTACCAAGAATTGACACTAATTTAGATTCATTTGCAGCTGCTTGTTCTCGTTTCGTAAAGTAATCACACACACAAAAAAAAAGTTAAATCATACAGAGATGAAATAATAATTGAAGGGCTTACGAGACGAAGGGGTTATGTAACAAAACCGAAAGTGCGAGTCATTAAAGTTTTAAATTTATTGTTGCAGCTTTTTTGTTTTCTGGTTTTGTCGTTAAGTGAGCATATGCAGTTGGTCTAATGACATCTGCTTTTCGATGTACCAAGTTTTATTTGTTTACCTGTATCCATTGTTTACCATTGTCCAGAGTGTATTTTCAAAAAACTTAACGAACCCCTTTCATCCTCCAAACCCTTCGATTCCGTCCACCTTGTTTAGTGGTCCTTTGAAGTCTCTGCCCGGGATGGAGGGGTCCCGGGTTCGAATCCCGACTGGGGCATGGTGGTACTTTCTCTCTCCTGCCCTTGTCCTTTCTTTGCGTGAATGTGTTGTTGTGCTGTGAATAGTTTCCCACCCTCTAAACGGGTCCCTGTTGCATATGTGTGTACTGTGGAAATCAGACTTCACGCCACATTACGATACAGTTGGAAAAGTGAAGCAGCGCACCTCAAATTGCCAACTGTCCTCCCACAAGACAACAACATCATTAAGTTAAAATTTATTGTGCAAAATTTAGAGGCGTGTACTTTCGAAGCCAGGGATTTCAATGCCAGATGTTTTTCGGTTCAGGAATATTTCCCGAAAATAATTGCAAGAGAAAGAGACAAAATAAGGACAGCTCAAAGCAAATGAAACAATTTCCTTCGTACTGTACAGAAATACACAGCCGGTATGAACGAATTTTTATGATTCTTTTACGAATTTGTTTTTACGAGCACTCGGTTAGAACGAGCAAATATCGCTTCCCCCCCCCCTGATCTCATCGTAAACAAGCTCTTTCTTAAACTTTCAAATCTTCTTAAACTTTCAAGTGTACAAGCTGCCAAAAGCAATTACAATAATTTTCAACTCAACAATAAATTTTCACAGTTGGGATGAATTTCAATTCTTTATAAATTTTATTCAAATGCGAAACTCATTCCTATGATAAAACTTGCGAAAATTTGAAATCATGACCTTTTCTCGCCAAGCGAGAAAATTATATGGACATGTAGGTCACATAGTCTGAATACTGCGGTAGCTGTTCCAACCTCGCAGAGGCGTTTCAATTTTTTATCTCTCGCTTGGGTTGACCAAAAGAAAATGCATGCTTAGACTTGAAGGAGAATAAAATATTTCGCTCAGAAGTCAATGTTCCTGTCTTAAGTTCGAAAATAAAAATGGGAAAATTACTGTCTTATTAGTACATTGACTTCTTTTTTTTTAATTTTTCATTTTATTTGATTTAGAAAGTATAGGTAAATTGGTTTGGGGTCAAAATGTCGCGGCAGAAATGTCGCGGACCAAATTGACGCGGCCAAAATGTCGCGTGCCCAAAATGTCGCGGGCCAAAATGTCGTGTGCCCAAAATGTCGGAGGGCCAAAATGTCGCCTGCCCAAAATGTCGCTGAGCAAAAATGTCGCCTGCCCAAAATGTCGCCGGTGAAAAATGTCGCCTGCCCAAAATGTCGCCGGTCAAAAATGTCGCCAGTCCGAAATGTCGTCGATCCAAAATGTCACCAGTTCGAAGTATAGCCGTTCCAAAATAACGCGAAGTGCATAGTACAGATTTAATGTAGCCAGTAATTCACAAATTCAATGCAGCTTAATTATGTAGCTCAAGTTTACTAATAAGCTTATCACGATGTGA
Source organism: Uloborus plumipes (assembly GCA_038373865.1). Taxonomy (NCBI): domain Eukaryota; kingdom Metazoa; phylum Arthropoda; class Arachnida; order Araneae; family Uloboridae; genus Uloborus; species Uloborus plumipes. Next base: position 23,703 of record JAXGGA010013894.1, read on the forward strand.
TAAACACACCTGTTCAGTAACTTTTTTTAAACGTAGCAGTTTAGAAAATTAGCTTAATTTATCAACAAAAATGTACCTTAATTGATTTCTTCTAAAGCTTAAATTATTTCAGTACCGAAATAATGATATAGTTTTTTCGGGGCTGTACTCAGGGCCCAGGGACGTTAAATTTCTTCCTTTTTAATACGCTTCTATTCGTTTCACATGTGGGTTTGTTTGTTTGTATGTATGTAACTCTGAATAAAAGATAAAATTTACGTTCTTTACAAACGTAAAAATAATATATATTAGTACTACGATTATTAATACTAAAGGCTAAACTAAATTGCATGTGGATGTATAATAAGTGCATTTGCCATTAATTCTGAGTTGGGCATCGATCGTACTACACAAAATGCATATTATAAGTGCAAGCAAACTTAGCGGATATTCAACAGTTTTAAAATTCTTCTTTTGAATTTAATTTACTCTAAAAGCGTATTTTTTAGTTTTTTTAAACAATAGTTAGGATTACTGTCGGCCCCGCTTAAACGAATACTGTCGGTTCCAAGAAATATTATTCGATCAAGCGGGGTGTTTGATTAAGCGGGGATCTTTAACATTGCATTTACGGCATCGGTTCCGGGATGTTTTATTCGTATAAAAGGGGTATTCGTTTATCCGTTACCCGATTAAGCGTTGACGACAGTATTTCCTTTTTTTTATCACACAAAGAAATTAAACAAATAAATTTGCTGTAAAGGTTTTTTTTTCCCTTTTGCAAAACCGGAATACCGTTTAATCACTGCAATGCAGCCGGCAGTTTTCTTCTAGAACATTTTCTTTAAGAGTAGGTTGGGGACGTTTGAAATCAAACTAGGGGCGCATTGGAGAACAGAACATGGCACGCTCGTTCATGGAATTATTGCTTTCTTTGTAACAACTGGGTTGTGGAAGGGAGGTGAAATGTCAAGAGAAAAAATGGTATCATATTCAACTCCACATTAAAATACTGATTGTAACGAAGGTACAGTGCCATGTCTGAGCTGAGTTTTCTGTAAGCTTTTCTGTTAAGCTTTAAAATTAAGAAGGTTATGCACGGGTGATTCTCTGTAAACTCGTAACTGACTGTCCGAACCGAGTACTTTGAACATAATAACGTGCAATAAAGCAATTATCACTCTTAATACAAGTAAAGGATTAATACTTTGTAGCCCCCCCCCCCTTTGGAGCGATAACAATTTAATTTATTTTCTTTTTCTAGAAATAATCTAAGCACCAAAAACACTCCCCTGGCTGTCCCAATCCTATAGTCTAGCACTTAAAGGCAATATTTCAGAAAACCTATCAACACTGCACAAATTTAGCAATAAGTATCTAAAAATAGAATAATGCAACCAGATCTTTTTTATGAAATAAGGTCTAATTACGTATTTCTTAAACTTAAAATTGTCATGTAAGTTCTGTGCGGAGTTTTTTAAAACAGTCCCCTGCCACAAATTCAAAGCTGCAATAGAAAAAATCTATTAGTCTTGCAAATGTTTTTTGGCATGAAGTTTCACGTAATCAGTGAGAATTTGTCGAAATTGCGGAGAACGGTGCTGAAACGTCATTTTTTTTTAGTTTGAGAGACACATTTGTGATGAAAGTATGCATCTTGGTCATTGCGAAAAGTCCTCTGGGAAATGATTTTATTAATGCTAATTAGTTTAATTATGAAACATCTTATTAATTACGTACACGATTTGTGCCTAAATTTATTGCTAGTTTTGTAACTAATTATGTTCCAATTATTTTGCAGATATTACGCAACAAAATGCAAATACACAGTCCCCTGGCACAGTCCCTTGCCTAGTTATACTAGGCAGGGAACTTACCTCCTATCATGATTTAGCAGAAAAACACAAACTTCAATTGGCCCTCAATAGTATACGCTTCTGAGCATTTTAAATGCACACAAATAATCCCTACTCTGACTTCTCTACCCCCAAAAAAGTTTGTCTCCGTAACCCTGGCTTTCTGTAAACCAGGGCTATTTCGGTATTTAAGCTTTTACACTTTGGGTTACCCTCCAAACTTGTTGTTTTCTTAAAAGAACCTCTTAAACGAAGAGTTTTTAAAAAGGATACGAAAGCATTTTTCCTACTCAAATTAACGTCATTATGTTTACATCTTTATTTTATCACAATACAACTTTTGTACAAAAGTTTCAGAAACTGACAGCTCCGCAATTTTCAGCACTAATTCGTCAGTGACCATTAAAATTCTTGACACTTAACTCCCTCCCAAAAGTTATACCACCTGTCCAATAATTAAAGAGGCAAGTGGATAAAGGTGATATGTGACATTTGAATTTCGCCATTTTACACAAAGTCAAATTAGTGTGTGTTCAACTGTGTTAACTCACCAACACAATTGAAGGGGCAAGTGAACGAAGGTAATATGTGACATTTTTTTAAATTTCTGGAAAAAGCTTTCAAAAAAAAAAAAATATTACCTTATCCCCTTCATTCATGGTAAAAAGTAAGTTTTTCAAAAATTGTCACATATCACCTTTATCTAGTTGTCCCTTCAAGTATACTTAGTGATCAAGATGTATGGTCAAATTTGCGAAATTATTTCTGCATCTTTATTTTATCCCAATACAACTTTTATACAAAAGTTTCGGAAACTGACAGCTCTGAAATTTTCAGCACTAGTTCCTCCTTGACCATTAAATTTCTTGACACTTAACTTCCTCCCAAAAGTTATATAGCATCAGTCCAATAATTGGGAAATGCTCCATGAGGACCTGTTTACGAGATTGCAACGTGTGCGCTTCGACGTCATTGGCGAACTGTTTGCTCAAAATCAAGAAGCCTCAAATATTTGTCCAAGTGTCTCTCAAATCCCATTGTGATTTTCCGAAACGCGAAGCCAATCGGTTCCCTCCCACGCCAACGACCTTTTATACTGATTTCCCCGCCACTCGAGTGAAATGAGTTCTTACCTTTTTTTTCTGTTGTTGTTCCTTTTTCGAATGTCCTATATATTTTTAGTGGCAAAGGAATGGTGGGCTGGAGTTGGGAAGTTTGGAGGAATAGTAATGAGGATGGTTCTGGGGATTTTTCTCTCTGTTGGGTGGGAGTCTTGCGAAGTGCTAGAGTGGGAATCGTTTTTGGTCTTGAAATGTTTCCATTTCCAAGGTAATGGAAAGACTCTGTTTGTAATGTAAGTACATGAGAGCTCATTGCAATGTAGTTTGTTTATCTATATAGTTGAAATCTGGGTTGAACAGAGCTTGCCAAAAAAGGAAGGCTTACTACTAGAGTGATAGCAATCAGGGGTGCAGCGAACTAAAATTTTTGGGAGGGTTAAAATTATCAAGTCTTCTGAATGGAGTTCCAATTTTACCGAACGATAAAATACAAGCATGCACATTAGTCGTACATGCATAACATTTCGTGAGAAAAAACATTAGGCATCCTTTAAAAAACAATTCTAATAACTAAAAAGAACAAATAATCTCAAAGTTGCAATGTTGTCTTCAAATTGCCGAATCGTCAGCAAAATGTGCCGAATATGGAAGTTATTGGGAGGTCACAGTGACCTCCCGTGACCTCCCACCGGGGCGCTCGTGATCGCAATACAGATATACCGGTGTTTCGAGCCATTTTGCAGTTTCGTAATACCGGTATTGACTGAGGTAAAATATTGATATTTTCAGTATGAGCTGCAAATAATAAATAGTTTTTTGTTTAGGAGTTTTTCATTTAATTTATTAAAAATCTACAGTTATTTTAAATGCGATTTTTTTTCGATGAGGCTACCAAAATCTGTCTATCGAATTTAAATTACAACAGGTCTCTTCGATGTGGGATCCGCGAAACCTTAAGATTACTTGCAACTTTGACAGAGTTTCTGTAAGTAATCAAATCAACAAGAGCATCCTATGAAAGGTCACGAGAAATATCTTTCACCTACAAAAGGCGGTAACTTACTACTTTCTACCTAAAATGATCATAATTCTACAAACTTAGTGTGACGATTTGGCAAATTCGGAGACATAATTACAATGGTGTTCCTTTTTACGTCGTTAGATGTACGTCAAGGGCGGATCCGGAAATTACTCAAGGGAGGGGCGATCGATTTTATTACTTACTTTTTACTATGTATAGGGTGCTCACAAATAACTGACGGTTCAAAAAAAAAAATATAACTGTAATACAAATTTTTCTATGATGATAAAATAAATGTTAAATGAAAATAACATCAATGTTTAAGAAACGGTTTCTATTCTCGCGCCTTTTACTGTAACCACAGATGGCAATCTTTTTGGAAAGGCTTCAGCAGCGGCACGCACCTACAGAGGCACTCTTCTTCTCTCTTTTTTTCTTTTTTTTTAAGAAGTCAATAAACTTCGACACACATGAGGACTGCGTACTATGCTCCTTGCCTCCACAGATAGTACAATACAGATTTTTTTTTATTGAAGGAAAGAATTTACAGCACAGAGAAGGAAGTTACACCCAGGGCAAAGGCGGGAATCGAACCCGCCTCTCTTGAGATTACAAACTGACGGGCAGACCCACTGCGCCGTCGAGGCCCCGAGACACTGTTTCACGAGCACATTTCGCTGCTTGAAATGAACAGTGGCATATCTGCAAAAATCGATTTTTTTTTATTACATCAAAAAATTCAAATTTTTTTACTCTTTCTTGTGGCATATCACTAGTTTCAAAATATGACGCAACAATCGTTAGTGTCGTTGTGCATAGTTATTATTTTAGCGCGCTTCTACTAGTAAACAACGACACAGCCGCCATTGCTAGTGAAAAGTAGTGTTTTACAAATATGCCACTGTTCATTTCAAGCAGCGATTTATTAATTTTTTTATTCGGACACTTCGCTTTTTCCACCACTATGCCTTACTTCTACACTACCTGTTTCTTTAAAAAAAATTAAAGTTCTTTCAATTAATCTCTTTGACACATTAAAATACATCCATCTTGATAATGCAAAGAATGAAACGGATTTTAATTCGAAGAATCGTCTGCACTATTGCTCATAGAATTAAACTAAGGTAGGGATTCAAGTGAAACAGACGATCGCAAACTGCAATCGCTACTGGAAATGAATTACATTAGAACGTTTCTTGATAAAAACATCGTGACGTCAGCGTGACGTTTGCCTATGGAAAACGAGCTAGATAAAACGTCACAGCCTACTTGGCGAATAAGAGGAGATCGTTGACTGCTTGTGAGCTCTTATTGGCTCCGCTCGTAGTGACGTCAGTGCCAAGTTAAGTTGATGATAATGTAATTCACTTCCAGTAGCGATTGCAATACGAAGCGATTGCAATGGTGTTTCACTTGAATTCCTGCCTAAGGCAGGACGATCGCAACTCACCAATGAAATCGCAAGTTCCCAAATTTGTACAATCGCTACGAGATGCAATTCTAATGTAATTCGATTTCTAGTAGCGATTGCAATTTGCGATCGCCTCGAAGCGATTGCCAATGGTGTTTCACTTGAATTCCTGCCTATATCTATTAAGTGCTGCCAATGCACAAATAAATTTTGCCGTCTTTTATTTCTGGGCACCCTGTATACTGGATTGCAAATATTGATCATATAGGTTTCGGACTTCAATTTCGAAACATTTCCCGGTAGAGCCCAAACTTCCTTCCTTCAGCATCATTAAACTCGTTTAAAATAAAGTTTTTAGAACTTTAATATTAAAAAGTTACTGATAATAGGGATTCAGGAGAGGGGCGATTGCCCCATCGCCCTCCCTTGTATCCGCCCATGATGTACGTATGTGTACATAACCGTTTTTAATCACTCGGCAAAATTTCGAGTTAATAATATTCGGCAAAAAAAAATACGCTTTTAAACAAATATTTTTTGTTATGAATGCAGAAAAATCTAAATACCGTTGAATATTAATTGATCGCACTTAAAACACTTAAAGTTCTTAGGGTTCTCAAGAACTTTTCCTAAAATTGAAGACTTTGTAAAAAAGATACAGACTCATAAACCACATTAAGTACAGACTGTTTAATTGTTGGAATAGAATGTTTGATGTCATTTGTTTCTATTTAAAGCAAAAGCCAACTGACAGAACCTATAAAAGTGTTTATTAGTGATAACTCTTAAGTTCGGACTTGTTTTATCTTTATTATCATTTGAATTTCAATTACTCAGATTTAAGAGAAAAATGTTTTCATTAAGTAATTTTTTCATTTAAGTAAGAATTACATAGTCAGCCAACATAAAATCTATTTTTTTGCCATTCGGCAAACTGAGAGTTCCTCATTGCTCTGCCCAAAAGTTTTAGGTTCTGGGTTCCCTGGAAATCAAAGAGCTAAAACTTGTGTAAAATTTGAATTTTTATGAAAGATGACTCTTAAAGATAGTTTGCGTGTAAAAATGAATAGTCAAACGAAGAAAAAAACGAAAGAAAACCCTTAACTTATTAATATACTAGCTGCGTGACCCGGCTCTGCCCGGTATACCTTGAGAATAAAATTTATGCCAAGTAACGCGTGTCTATAAAAGTCCCGATTAGATTAAAATCGACATTTTGCGCAGTACGAAAAATTAATCAATCGCCAAAAAAGTTTTAAATCCTCGCTACAGGAAAAGCAAAAGCAAGAATTTTGTTCGTTTATGTTCAAGAAAAAAATGGCAACACCTTTTTTTCATTAATAATTTATTTCACCCTATTTAATTTCTTTCACGCTCGTGCAGACGATTTTTATAAATCCAATTTAAAATGGATATTTCCAAGTTTAAAAACGCCCGTATCTTTTTTCAGGATGGAGATAGCGATTGGTGGTTTTGAAAACCTTCGAAAGGAAACTTTCCTAACAGGTTTTTTTTGCGTTCTTTCGAATGAGACCAAGATCGAGAAGATCCTATAAGTATTTTTCTAGATAGAGCCATTTTAAAGTCCTTTATTTGAAATTCGAACGGATCGGTACTTTTTTCCTGCTCAAAAACCACCCTATGATCCTTCCCGTGTGCCCAAGTATCTCCCTGCCAAATTTCGTCCACATCTGACGTAAACTGTGGATTTGTATAAGGTACACACACATATAAAAACATATTCTTTGCTTTATTTATATGGATTTAATAACTAATGAATTCGAAGTGTTTTTTTTTCCGAGAATATATTTTTTCCCCACGGTACACTATAAACGAAGATTAATTTTGAAATTAAGGTTGGTATTTGATGGTGCACTGGAGCTAGTAACAAACTTGTTACAATAAAAAAAAAAAGAAAAAATAATTAAAACAGTTTACAATTTTGAAACTGAAAACACTAGTAAAAGCTCAGATCTCTATTGGTGCACATTACTTTTTTTTTTTTACTTCATAAATTAATTTCTTTATTAACTAAAATTCTGTAGATACTACTTTAGAGTTCGACATTTTATGCTAGAGCAAATCAATACCAATATAAAGAATAAGTAGTTTGTACTTATTACAAGCTTTTACAATTATATATTTTTCATTATTATTTGAATTTTCAGTATTTTCTCAATGACTTTTCCCCCAAAGAATGAGCAAACAAAAAAAAAATAGCCATATGCTGTACTATTCCTGTAACTACATTGAAACTTACAAATTGCAGAGAAATCGTCTTTACCCAATCATGCCCAAGTTTTTTTTTTAAATTTTTTTTCAATTTTTATATGCTTAAAACTCTTACTTGGAATGGTTTACACACATTTTAGGCTAAAAATAGATCGCCGTTGCCATATTTATTAAGTTATTCAACGTCCTGTTTATGGGATATTTTGCAGATAGGTGAGCAAAATACGACCTTACTTGACTTTACTTTTGCAAAGTAACATTACAGAAGGCATCTCTGATCAATTTTAAGCAAATCATTTCCAAGTAGTTTGATTTTATGAAAAATAAGTTCTCAAAAAAAAACTTACTTTCTGTGGCTACCCATGCTGGATCGTTGCTTGAGTGATTTGTCTGAAAATAGCTGTCAATAAATAAACTCTGATGTCCAACTAGTGGTTCTATCTGGTTTTCTCAAGAAGAAGGACTATTTAACTTGTGAAAAACAGCTTTAGTAAAATGATATACCCATTACAGGTGTTTGTATATGCAGTAACTAACAAGCGTCCCGTTTTTAGGCCACTGGGCATAAATGGGTTAATACGCTGTAGATTTTTTTTTCTCTAGAGCACATGCATCTCAGACCTGTGTTGATCCAATTTTTATTGTGCTGTTATCTATTTATTTAATAGAAATACAATAGGTTTCCTTTTCGCATTTATACAAAATTACATTCATAGTTTAAACTAGGGATGCAAAGATTAATCGGCAGTACCGATTAATCGGCCACTTTGCCGATTATTAATAATTGGTAAAATCAGGCCGATTAATAGACCAAAAAACGTTTCAAAAATATTATTTTTCAAATATATCTTCACTAAGAAACCAAGATAAATAATTGTATTAACAGTAATAACAATCCTCACAGTTGATATAAAGTTTTTAATACATTAATTTTCCTACTTTGAAAAAATATTCATAGACAATGTTGCAACATTTTTCATGTGACGATAGTTATCTCCTTAGCACAGTTCTTTTATATAACCTCTAGTTTTCACAAAGAATAAAGGTTGTGAGTTAAATTGCTACTAATTATTTAAAAAATTTCATTAAAAGTACTCTAAATCGGAGTGCTTACCACAAACTCCCCCTCCCCTTTTTGGGAATTTTTATGTCCAATTAACATAAATAACTATGTGTTAATGTGATATTATTGGCAATGATATGAAAATTGGTTCTAAGACATTTGATAAAATATTGGAATTATTTTGTGAAAATTAGGAAAATGGAAAAAAATTCTTCTATCGGAAATAAATTATTTACTATTTCCAAACTCAGAATTGTACAAGAGAGAAAAAGCAGTGATGGTAAAATTGGTAGTATTGCAAAACAATCATCCTTATCATTAATCGACTCAGCCGATTAATCTGCCGATTATCAACAACCGATTAATCGATAATCGGTAATCGGACAAATTTCTTATCGGTGCATCCCTAGTTTAAACGTTTGAACAGTTTGGCATATTTTTGTAATTTTAAATCGTACATTTATTTTTTCCCTACTACGCATCATCCCCATTTCAAAGCTCTCCTAATATTCTTCGAAACATGTACTTCTGCTGAAAGTTCTATTAACGTGAGTTCAACAGATGTTTAAAAAGAAAATTTAACAAAATGATGTTTTCCTTACGAAAAGAAACGGATTCTCTTTTTTTCATAACAATTGCGCAAATGCTGCTGCGGACGCTAATACCCACTAATGATGCAATAGATGCACCATTTCGGTATCCTGTTTCCACGAAGATCCAGACGGGGATATATTTCAATTGTTGCTCCGATTTTTCGTTAAAAGATATTAGCAAATAGATTTCAATTGCAAAGCACGTTTTTCTTTGTTTATTATTGTTTTATTTGGGTATTTATTTTGGTTTTTATTCGTATGCTTTCTTTTTTTTTAAACTTTTAACTATTTGCCTGATTAAGCGACAAAATTTTTGAAAATTTTTAATTAAAAAAAAATATATATTTTCTTAATGCAGTTTTCTGGTAAAAGTAAATAAAAAACAGACAAATAAATTAAAAATATCTATTTTCATTCATTTGTCATAGTTTAAAATGCAGTTGCTTTGACTTAGTAGTTTTTGAACATATTTTAAGAAACCAGAAAAAAACATTATCTACCTCACGACTGTTCTCCTGGTTAGATGTTTGTTGCATTGTTGTTGAATAAAGATGAAATAATCATTTTGAAAAATAAATATTCTGGACAATAGTAAGCAACTGATACAGGGGTGCCCATCCTCCCCAAGCTCAATGACGCAAATTCCTCCCAAAATTTTTCACAACCCGTTTGTGCTTTTTATTTTTTTCCTTCTTTTTAATTTATTTATTTTTTAAGTATAATTTATTTATTTTTAAAATAATTTTTATTTATTTTTTAAGTATAATTTATTTATTTTTTTAATAATCTTAATTTTTTTTTTTTTAAAAATTTAA
>JAXGGA010013895.1:0-33729 GCA_038373865.1 Uloborus plumipes
AAAAGTGTATTTTAATTGACCCCCTCTGACCCGCTCCCCCAATTCGGAATCACCCCCAATTCGGGGGGGGGGTCAATTAAAATACAAAACTGTATTTTAATTGACCCCCCTCTGACCCCCTCCCCCAATTCCGAATTCCCCCCAATTCGGGGGAGGGGGTCAATTTAAATACAAAACTGTTTTTAATTGACCCCCCTCTGACCCCCTCCCCAATTCGGAATCCCCCCCATTCGGAGGAGGGGAGTCAATTAAAATACAAAAGTGTATTTTAATTGACCCCCTCTGACCCCCTCCTTCAATTCGGAATTAAAATACAAAAAAAGTGCCTGCGAAAAGAATGAAAATGATTTTCGTCAATACTTTGCAAAAGACACTCTAAAACAACATTCAGAAAAAAAAAAAAGAACACATGAAATTAATGTGTAATCGAGTATCGTGGGATGTGTTTCGATGAATAATGCATGAACAGAAAAATCATTTGAAAGAAATAACGCGGTTTTCACTGAAAAGCAAAGCAAAATCTAGATTGTTAACATAGAAAAACGCTCAAACCAACCCTAGGAGATCAGCGCCACAAGCGGCGACAACGGTAACTTCGCCTTGTACGAAATTTCCTTTGATCTCCGCCGCGTCTGGCTAGCCGTTTTAAGATCGCAGGTAGCCATGGCACTACAAAGACAGGAAAATAAAGGAGTAATACGGGAACTGGAAGAAAAACTTTGTAGACCTCTGTAATGGAACATTTGCCAATTACATTTGAATGAACTTAATTTGCTGCATTTTTTGCAAAAGCTAGATGGACCTACCAGTGGACTAAAGTGATTTTTGGGCCTGTTAGACGAAGCTAAACATGTTATACTTTCAAATCAGTTCAATATGAACCTATAGAATTTGTCATTGATCAGATTGATTTTGACAATAAAAATGGTTCAAGTACTGAGCAAACAGTAACTTCATGCGATGAGCAAGACAGTTTTGACTGGGGAAATATCCAAAAAAATGTGAAACAGAAGTCCAAGACAGCTTTCCCTAGTCAGATGTTGACAACAGCAAACAATCTTTAGACTATAATTTTTAAAAGAGTTCATAACTTTCGCGGGTATAAGTGTCCTTGCTCTTTTAGGATGAAGTACAGACGTTACTAATTTAGCTATGAATTTGTGTGAGATTATAAAAATTATCTCTCCGGGAAAAAGCAGAAAATTGTATTCACATCTATTCAAAACAATGTATACTTTGCACACAAGAAAAATGCTGTTATCAAATGTATGTATGTTTGTTCCTTATACAAATCCAGTTTTCATCGGATTTTCAGCAAACTTGGCACAGAGGTTCCCTGATGCATTAGAATTCACATAGGCAGGGGTTTTGAAATTTAAAAAAAATCTAAAAATCCCGAAATTCAACTCTTTTGTCTCAAAATGGCCATTTTCTTCCAATTTTGAATAGATAGAGTAATAGAGATAAGACTTTAAGCACACAAATTGATAAAATGTAACACATTTAAATAGAAGTATTTTCCTACATAGATTACGATCAACAATGAATTATCCATTTAAGGCTCAACTATTTCTTTTTAGCATGGAATAAGTTTTTATATTCCCATGTGGATAAATTCATTCAAATATTTTTTAGAGCTATGTTGTATTAATAAGCACCCGGGCAAAGCCGGGAAATAATCTGGTTAGTTCATAAGAGAGAGCATATAAAGAAACTTAAACGCTCAATCTAGAAAACAAACAAGCAAACAAGTGAGAACGCTTCAGATCTTAAAAAGTAGACAAAAATCTATTTTCATACATTACATACATAAATCAAAAGTCAGTATACATCGATATGATTTCTTGCCATGATGTGGAACTTACAAAGCTACCTTTTACAGGTAATTTAACAACACAATAATTACAAAGATTATGGAAGTGCTGAGAATTTAAATATGATTTCTTAATGCGCTCTTTTTAAACTGCCATTCAAGACTCAATCAGTGGAAAAAGCTGTCAAATAGGCCACAAGCTCTTCAAAATTGGTATGTAATCACAGGAAAAGAAAAAGTTTAGTAAAAACGAGGATATCTGACAGAAATATTTGATCAATTTACGACACAAAGGAACAATTTAACTGTGAAAGACGTATCTAAGAAATGTAAATACGTGCTTGCATTGGTTGGAAGGAAGGGTTCACGTGTAGGACTAGAAGTGCGGTCACCTCCTCGTGGTGAGTACTGGGTAGTTCCACATGAGCTAGCGAAGAGTTGCAGGGTTCAAAGTAATAACAAAATGAATAAAAACAAGTTTGAAAACACTTCAAGTGAATATTGAGAGGAAATACTGAGTCAAAAAATGTCGAAAATATCAGAAATTTTGGGAAATTTGATGAACTTTGAGCGCAATGCACGAACTGAAATAATAATCTAAAATGGTTTTAAAAAATTCTTTGTATATTTCAAACCTTTTTCTTCCATTTAATAACCACCCGTCACTAGTTCTATCATTTGCAATATTTTTTTAAAAAATTTGAAAAATCCAAAAAAAATAAAAAAATTCAAAACTTTAGGCCAAATGCGCAGACTAAAGATGACGTCGTAAAAGTGAAATATTTTACAGAATTGTTACTTATCCTCATTCACAGTAAATGAAAGGTACCCGCTTACGAAAATCAAAAATTCATTTTTTTCGCTCCACCCTATTGCCCATTCCTTTCAACAGAGAAAAATTTCTCTAATAAAAACTCTCTTTGAAAATGACCACCTCTAACAAACAAGTAAAGACTTATGCTACTCCCAAGATAACAATCTGGCTCATTTTGAGCTTTACAACTCCAGGTGAAAATTCAGACTGCGCTAGTGCTAAAAGGTATGAAGTTCTTTAGGTAGATTGGTTCTTATCTCATCCTATCATTAAAAAGTTTTGGTTTCATTTTTAAAAATTAAAAGACTTTGGTTTCATTTCTCCTTACTATTCAATTAGCAACACTTCACAAAATAATCATTTATAGTTGAAAAAACATTTTTTTAACCTTATCTTCAGCGAGCATGCGTCCAAAGAATTGCTTCGAGGATTTTAAACGTAACGTTTAAAAGCAAAATATTGTTTATCAAATCCTCTTTCTCGGTTTATTTATTTTTTAATTTTTTTTTTTTGCTTGTAGTTAAAAACTTTTTCATGCAATATGTATAAAGAATATAATCCACAGATGACAGAAAATAATGTTGAAACTGTTTATTTTAGGAAATTTTCAAATAAATAATTTTTAAACACTTTTGAAGGTTGAAATGAAAAAAAAAATATGTATAAAACTTAAAAATGGTAGTTTAATAACTTTTAAATCAAATCTTCACTTTCTCCCAAAAGTTGGGAAAAAAAAAACAATAGTTCGTTCAGTTGTTATTCGATGTATTATGAAAAAATGAAGTGTAGTTACTTACCTATATCGTTCATCTAACGAAATTTTACAGAAATTTAAATATCTAAAAAAAAAAAAAAAAAACTTACATTCATATATAATGTTTACTTTGTTAAAATTTCACACACGAAATTACGTTTTTTATTGTTAAACATTCCAAATTATGTAGAAAGTTTGATTTGTAAAACTTGTCTTTTCAACTAAAATTAGATCAACTTTTCAAAACTAAGCTTTTGCGATTTTCCGGCGAAACATAAAAAAGCTAATTTCTATGAATGACACTGAGCTCAAGCTAGAAGAAATTTAATATTTTAGGGTAAAACTTTTAAGAAATATTATTACGACTTGTATAATTACAAATTATATATGGACTCCTTTAACTCTTGTTTTTACTTACTTTTATAGTCACTATTAAGTGCATTTTATAGAAATACATAATTTTTACTATTTATGGGAAATATAATATCAGAGAGACTATTGTCAAAAAGGAACCATGAGAGGAAAAGGTAATCATGAAATGCAAAATGGTTAGATTTTCTGTATTGATAAGAATGAAATACTAGAATCTTACTTGTTTGGCGAGGATCATTTCTTTTGATTCTTAGAATTTGGGTAGAAACCAAAACTTTCCTTCGCAGAAATCTTAGTTTTGTGGAAGAGTCGAGAAAAATCGCGTAGACATCCTTTCAAAAATTGAAATTATTGACTAATTTAAATGTATTTATTTATTTATTGTTTACTTTTTATGGTTGAGTAAAATTATCTTTCTCTATTGATTCTGCATCAACAACTAATAAAACTAAGATTTAATTAACAAGAAATAAGAGTTGTATCTATCTGACTAGTTCGTCAAGCATTTTTTTGAATGTAAATGATATTTTATTTGGCGGCTAAATAAAGCACTTGACCGGCAGTTTTTAAAAACCCTATCGTCCACACTTCATTATTATTACTATTATTATTATTATTATTATTATTATTATTATTATTATTATTATTATTATTATTATTATTATTATTATTATTATTATTATTATTATTATTATTATTATTATTATTATTATTATTATTATTATCATCATCATCATCATCATCCTCATTATTATTATTATCATCATTTTTTATTACTACTACTTTTATTATTATTATTATTATTATTATTATTATTATTATTATTATTTTAAATATATAATAATAATAATAATAATTATTATTATTATTATTATTATTATCATTTATTTATTTATTTTTTGACGAATCATTTTCATTTCCCCACACTTAGTTTGTAATACGAAGACAATTCCAAGTTTTCACATGGATTTCCATATCAACAACGGACAAGTAAATCTTTGTACACTTCAAATTTTTCTTACAAAAATCGATGTTTGAAGCACCATTATTCCATTCATTATAAATATTTGTTACATGATAATTGAAGTTGTAGTTAGGTCTCATATGCATATGTTTATCTTTAAAAAATGTCCTGGATGAAGTGGCAGACTAATGATTGAAAACTGGCAATAAAACTTAAAGTGTCTACAGACTACACTGTAAAAAATGAATGTTATTTTTACCGTATAATACAGTTAATTTTGTAGTAATAAACCGCAAAAATTGCTAATTTTACAGTAATAAGCTGTAAATTGCCAATTGTACAATAATGGACTGTAAAATTGTTAATTTTACAGTTTATTACTGTGCATTTTACAGTTTTAAACTGGAACCTCTGCTGCCAGTGTTATACTGTTGATTTTACAGTATAATACAGCTAACTTTCTGGTAATGAACTGTAAAATTGTGGAAATAAACCCCAAAATTGCTTCTTTATAGTAATAAACAAAAAATTCTAGTTTTGCTCTTTATTACTATGCATTTTACAATTTCAAACTGGAACCTCTTCTGCCAGTATCATATTGTAAAAGCAATGGTTTATTTTTTGCAGTGTACTAGCGACTAACTAAAATTTAATTTTCAGGTCTACTTTGGAACCAGCAAGTTCACACCATTTTTTGGTGGAACATCCTATATTTTTTACTTCTTTCATCTACAATATTCCCGACTTCGAAATGAAAAGTTGTGTTGATACATTTCTTCTTCCTTGTTTAGGATAATTTTCTCCTTAATTGATATCAAACTGATAACCTAAACATGTGAGATTTTCATCGTATATCAGAACTTATTTCACTACAAACTATGGAATTCTGTTTTTGACATGGAATTCTAGCCCCCTGAAGACTAGAACAAAGTTTCAAAAGGGGCCATTCTTGAAAGATCATGGGAGTGAGTAAGAGGGTTAAAATTAGCGCTTGTCGATTTTGAAGTTCCCTCTCGTTGGCAAGACGCCATCCAAATGACGAAAGAAATTCCATGACGCATAATAATAGATAGGATCAGGTTTTATTTTCGTTTGTGTCAGTGGCAAAAATAACAATCTCTGCCGGGCACGAGAGTTCGCAGTTTTAAGTGTTAAAGGCGCCAATCAAGATTAGAATTTTGCTATCTAAACATGTGTCACCTTGTTTCTTAGCTAAATGGGTGGATTATTTTTGAATATGTCGTTTTTGCAGTCATAGTAATTAAAAGCATGATATTTTCATCATAGAAAAGCAATTCAGCAGTTTTATGAAGCATAAAGGGAAAATGATGAATAAATTCAAATTAGGAAGATCTAAACTAGTAAAAGTCGTCTATTAAGTGTTTTGGGTAGTCTGATTACAACAGGAACATTAAATTTAGCACAATTTAGGTTTCAGAAATTCATTATGCATAAACCGCCACTTAAAGAATGAGCCGCGATTTAAGATCAAATCTGGAAGAACAATTACTAATTGAATTAAAAAAATGTCAAAAACATCCTTTAGTAAAATCGTTATCACCGTTTTACAAAATCAAGCTTTTGGATAACACATGCTAAAAATTGCAAAAAGCAATTCTAATGCATTGAAAATTGAAACAGCCATAATAAATTTCATTGTTGTGTCGTATCAGCAATTGACAAAATCGGTCTCCAAATGTGAGGAAATCGCAGTGCCAAATTTG
Organism: Uloborus plumipes; assembly: GCA_038373865.1. Lineage (NCBI taxonomy): Eukaryota > Metazoa > Arthropoda > Arachnida > Araneae > Uloboridae > Uloborus > Uloborus plumipes. The sequence goes on from JAXGGA010013895.1 coordinate 6,442, forward strand.
AAAAATGCTTGATGTCATACGATGCAGGTTAGAATAAAAAGTGTTGAAAGTTTAAAAAAACTGTTATAAACTTTTAAACTATGTTGAAAATTTTATTTTAAAAATTCTGCTTATCGAACAACAATTTGCCAATATTTTAAGACCATTGAGCATATAAAAATGTACCTCATATTTATTTAAGATGTTGTATTTTAAAATGTTAAAACAACATTTTTTTTTAAAGAGCATTTGAACTTAAATTTTTTTTTCACTTTAAGTGTTTTTATGCCGTTTTATAAAATCAGTCGCTTTATGAAATCAACTGTTCTCAAAAGGAATGTGATTTTAATAAGGGACAGGCACTATAATACAAAAGCTAAAGTTTTATATACTACTTATTTCTTTACATTAATATGTGTAATTATTAAACAGGTTTAACAACTGGAAAAAATATAGCTCCCCTGCTAGTTTATCGTTTTTTTACTTACTTATTTCTAGTTTATGTTATTTTATTTAATTAATTAATTTATTTTTTGAAGTGGTCGTGGACTAATGACAAGTGATGCAGCAACCCAGTAAACGAACAAGTCTATCAGTGGACAAACACAAGCCTCTATAATTGGGGCAAGCCTATAGACTTACAGCGTCGTACTGCTTGGATTAGGATTCACATAGATTTCACAATGGTGAACTGCAGCAATAATAGCTTCCAGGCTAGATTTTCCTCTGCTATAGTCATCTCCTTTCTGGAATTTTAAAAGTAGGAAGTTACTGCTACCAATAATTCATCTGTGAATAAATATTCGAAACCTTATTAAAAAAAAAAAAATCTGATTGGACAATTTTATGACAGTTCTTTAGTTAAAACGATTACAATAGCATCATTTAATGCATGTCTTCCTTAAAATGCTTCCTTTTGCATTTACTTGGTAATTCCTTTTAAACATAAAGAAAGAAAAATAATAAACTTGAGAAAGTTTATGCTAGGGGTTAAATTTGGAAAATTTAATTCAATATCTGTTTCGGTTTTGACATGACCTGTATTTTTTTTTTTTTTTTTTAGAACATTAGGACTTTTCTAAAACAGCAAATTTAAAAGTTTGCGACTTTAAAATCTGTTAATATTTCATTCGTTTCAAGCTTATACATTATTATATCTATACAGGCGGAATGCTTTGAAGTTACAAGATATGAGTTGTATTTGTTCGTTATTACTTATTTCATTTATTTATTAAGTCATAAATTTATTTAATAATTTTAGCAATTTTTCAGTTAACAATTTTCAAAAGATTCTAACGTGAAGTGAAAAAGTGAATATGTTAAACGAGAGTTAAACGAGCTTCCTTTTCGGATTGCCTGCTAAAGAATAGATAAGAGTCAGTTATCAAAATCTGAAACGCATTAGAAATGAACACTTACTTGTGTAATTGTACTCTGAAATAATACTAGCGTGCTTCTTAGTTTTTCTTTTCTTTGGTCTAAGTAAATCAAAAAAGAAAGAGAGAAAGGAAACCTTCATTACACAGAAGAAAAAAAAATGGTGTAAATTGATGCAGGCGTATAAAAAAGAAAACATGCAAAAATTTCCTCTTCTTTTCTTTTCTTTTTTCCTCTACTTTAATAACTAGCAACGTCTTTATATGCTGCCAAAGCATTCAACTTCAGTGCTTTTAATCGTCTCTTACACTGTTTCGAAAACAGTTAAATTTATTAGTAAAGAAGAGTGTAAGCAAAAGCAGCAAAGAAGCTTCTTCTCGTCAAAGTAGGGTGCAATATAGTCGTCAAAATTTATTTTTATGCGCAAATGGAGAGAGTTGAGTCTAACTTCTAAAAATTCTCATAAAATTGGAAAAAAAGTCAAAAAAAAAAAAAAAAACAACGAAAAGAAAAGAAAAACGAATACAGACACAGACACCCAGTTTCCTTAGTTTCCCATGCAAACCAAGCCTTAACTCGGAACCAAATAAAAATTGCCAATTTTTTACGCAACAAATTCATTCGGCTTGGAAACATTAAGGAAATTCTTTAATAATTTTATTAAAAACTCTAAAAATTATGCAATACACCGCCAACTCGGCTATTTCGATCCATGGACTGCAGTTTCGAGCTTATTATGCTTACATCAGCATGGAATACGAAAATAGTCGAGTTGGAGGCAAAAATCCTCTTATAAAGCAACGAGAGCCAAAAAAAAAAAAAAAAAAACTGGTAGCTAATGTGAAATTAGAATCTAAAAATTATGTTCGAAATTCTAGAGTTCAGTGTGCAAAATTCCTGCGGATCAACCCAAATTTTCATTATAGAATATTTATAATTTTTTTTCTCCCTATGGTGGGCATAAATGATAATTTACGGTTTGTATTTTTACTGTTTTTTGCAGCTAATTACGATGGAGTTGTTAGCCTATTGCTTGAAGGCCTTTAACGGACTGAAGAAGCTTGAACCTAAAAATAAAGCAGAAAGAAATAAAACTGTTGCTTTTTTTTTACTGAAGGGGAAAGTTTTGTCTAGTATAAAAAGTAAAAAAAAAAAAAAAAAAAAACGAAATAAAAAAACAATTCAAGCATGTGAAATAAATAACTACCTTTGTGCAGTCTTTTCACTATAGCTCACACTCTTTGCATTGAAAACGGCTTTCCTTTTAGCGTCGAAACACATGTATGCAGTAATTTGCTTGCTTTGTTCATATGTGCAATAAAACGTCTATATAAACGTCATATGTGCAATGAACATTTGTGCAATAAAACATCGTTATTTTAGTATTTAAGCATATTTGATTTTATGAGTAGATTTTTATAAGATGGAAGCAAAAAATTTCCCTGAAAATTCTAACTTGAATATTCAACTGAATGAGATAAGTATTAAAAAATAGCTTTTTGACAATGTTTAGGATTGTGGAGTCGTAAAAAACTTTTGCGTGAACCAATTTTTTTCCATACCCAAAAATAGTTTTTGCTGCAAAATTAGAAATTTGTTGGCGAAAATTCTCCCTCTTGGCACAGAAACGGCAAAAAGAAAAGCCAAAAAAACGCGTGCACCCTTCCAGAAGGCAACCATAAAATGCAAAAGCGCAAATGAGACGAGATGATGATCCCTTGATTCAATATTTGAACGCCATCTGAAAAACGACGGATGGTAAAGCTTCGGTCGTGGGGGTGGGGAAAGAAATCGCAACAGCGAGAAGGTGGGGGGAAAACGAATGGTTTGGGAAAGAGTACCGAAAATATACACCTACACCGAGAAAACTGCTTTTCTACAGCGAGGAAGGAAGATTATTATGAAAAAAATGCAGTCTAAATTCAATTTTTGCGAAGAGCGTGTCGGCAAGAAAGGATGGAAGAGCAAAAAAAAAAAAAAAAAGATTGAGGAAGGCCGTTAAAGCCGTAAGGTTTCCATAATAAATATACCATGCCGATGAATGGGAAAAGGTTTCGTACTGATAATCTGTAGAGTCAGAGCGCGTTATGTATTCACCGATGTAAATATTTATTCTAATGAAAAGGAAGAATTTGGTTTTTGTTTGTTTTTCTTCAGGAGGTTCGCTTGTTGTTTGTCTTGATGTGGTAATGGTATTGGAGTGCGCAACCGATGATGAGAATTTAGGCGAGGAAGGTTATTTAACTCTTTTGAAAGAACCTGTTCTGTTATTGAGAAAAGGGAAAATGCTTAGCAGTTATACATCAGTGTCAAGTTCTCGTTTTAGGCGATATGAATTAAGGTTAGCTTTTTGTTTGTTTGGTTTCCGGAGCGCGGAGTCGGGTGCAAAAAATTTGAATTTGGAAAATTGTTTCTTTTTTCTCAGCTCCGCTGCAGTTCTGCTGCAGAATATAGAATGGACTTTTTTAATCAATTTGAAATAGTTTTCTATCTAGCGTGATAATAAAAATCGAGTTGATTTAATTAATGTTTTAGATTGTGAATATACTTGAACTCAGTGATTGTTACGTAAGCTTTACAGCGAATAGGACACTAAGCAAGATTTCACTATTGGTATTAATTTATAGCTGGTTATTAACAATTGGTAGTAGTTTGTTTAAACATAAGTAAAAATTGTTATGTATACTAAGGCAAAATAAATTAATTAATCGTTATCATTATCCTGGAGATAAGCTTAGCTAGAATGTTCTGCTGAGGAGGGCTGTTGTCATCATATTCCTCACAACTATAGTAGCTAGAAATTATCTTCTGGGGTAGGGGTGACCATATTAGTCTTTGGATGTACACAATGCAAAAAATGAACTGTTGTTTTTACAGTATAATACTGTCAGCAGAGGCTCCAATTTAAAACTGTAAAATGCACAGTAATAAACTGTAAAACTAGAAATTTTACTATTTTTTACTGTAAAGTTAGTAATATTACAGTTTATTGCCGTAAAGCATTAAACTTTAAAAGCAGCACTATAATACTGGCAGCAGAGGTTCCAGTTTAAAACTGTAAGGTGCACGGTAATAAACTGTTAAATTAGCAATTTTACAGTTTATAACTGTAAAATTAGCAATTTTGTTACGTTGCATCCGCGCAGAAACAGCATCAAAAATATCGTCACTAAAACTTTGTGTATATGCCCTTTTTGCAAAGATGACGTACCAAAAATACCGCGCAACATCAGAGATAAAGTTACGTTATTTCTATTGCTATTTCTTCCGGTAATGAAGTAAGCTTAAATGGAGAATTATTCTTCGGAAAAGTTGCTTAATGTAAACAATATTTATTATCGTTAATTTATTATCGTGCATTTTACAGTTTTTAGCTGGAACCTCTGCTACCAGTATAATACTGTTGTTTTCACAGCATAATACAGCTAAATTTTAAGGCAATAAACTGTTAAATTACAAACTTTACAGTAAGAAACTATAAAAAATGCTAGTTTTGCAGTTTATTACTATGCATTTTACAGTTTTAAATTGGAACTTTGGCTGCCATTATTATACTGTAAAAACAACAGTTTATTTTTTGCAGTGTAGTTCTTAAGAAGTTGATAAGTATTGGAACTTATTAGCGTATCATGGCTTCATAAAAAAAATGTAATTGAAACTAAAATAATATTTACACCAATCTCGATTGAGTTTCTGCTTCTGTAATTCAAACTAAATAGTACAAACAAGCAACGCGTGGGTGTTCCTCGGAAATTGGTCGAAAGTTGTTTCCATTTACTGAAGACGACGTCTGATGGGAAGGGCCTATGCACACTTAAAGGCGGCTCTTTTTTTACGACCTAAATAAAGGTCAGGTCAGGTCACCGAGACCGATATGCAAACATAACTTCAAAACAAAACGAAGAAAAAAAGATGCATTTCATATGCTGTAGCTCGCAATGGTTTCCGACACATGCTGTGTAAGAACATCCAAGATTGAGATGTGGCGTCACTTTTGATTGGCAGATGGCACTCAGAAGAAACGAATGGGCTAGGGCTTCTTATGTTTCAACTGGCCTCTTTAGTTGTTTCAACCCTTTTTTTTTCTTTTACTTTTCAAGTGTATACTATGAGCGAATCATGCTCGTTGAAAAATGAAAACTGCTTTCTTTTTCTTCGGCGTTTGGATTTTTAAAAAGAGCAGCTCTAGGTCAACTGCATTTTTACTAGAATTTTTTGTTTTTTTTTTCATTCTACTCCCTTTTTCTCTTTCAGCTGTAGCTATGTATTTTAGTTTTTATAAATGCTGTAGACACAAACATTTATTCCAGTGAGGTTATTTCATTTTTAAAAATAGGTTGGAAGCAAAATGTATACACTGCAAAAAATGAACTGTTGTTTTCACAGTATAATACTGGCAGCCGAGGCTCCAATTTAAAACTAAAATGCACAGTAACTGTAAAACTAGCAATTTTACAGCTTCTTACTGTACAGTTAGTAATTTTACAGTTAATTCCTATAAACTTTAGCTGAACTACACAGTTAAAACAACAGTATAATATTGACAGCAGAGATTCTACTTTAAAACTGTAAAATGCACGGCAATAAACTGTTAAATTAGCAATTATACAATTCATTACTGTAAAATTAGCAATTTTACAGTTTATTACTCTAAAATTAGCCATTTTTACTGTTTATTACCGTAAAATTAGCTATATTATACTGTAAAAACAATATTCATTTTTACAGTGTATCTACTAAATCCGTTTTCACCAATTGTATCTATTAGAGCAGTCAACATTTTCTGGCGGATCCCTTAATCCTAAAGCAATTATGATGACAGAAACCCACAAAATATTACATGTATTATAGGGTAATGAAGAGTTGGAAAGTGAAGTAAATTTATAAAACGATATTACACGTATAGTCTCCTTATTTTTTAACGAATTGTGTAGGACTCTAATTTGAAGTTCTCTTATAATGATTTGCAGCAATTTGTTTTCATAAAATTATACCTTTTCTTTGATACATAATTTTTAAGCACTTTATATGAAGTTGCAACTCTGAAGGCGGTTGATTAATGATACTTAAACATATTCATTGGAAATGTGACTGAATGCTACAGTAAATTGCAAATATATACATACTATTCAACGGTAAACAACATGGCTTACTTCCTAAAAGAGAAAGAAAAAGAGAAAGAGAGGGGGAAAAGCCACAAGATCTCTTTAGACTCTTAATCAAAAAATAATAATAACAAATAAATAACAAATTAGCCAGAACTTTGTGCAAAATATTAAAATTCTCATAAAAGTGAAAAGAACTGCAGAAGCTCAGCTCCTACGAGCTCCTTTACAAATTAAGCTCTGGCTGTAAACATAATTTAACAATAATCTTTTCACTCGTTTTCATTTTAAATTATTTTCTGTTTTCTACCTTCAAGTGTTGCTTTATGTAAGTTGTAATTTGCACAGCCACTTACGATTTTTGTCTTTGATTCTCTAACTCGTTTGCAGGGCTACATTAAGGCATGAGCTCTTGGGGCACAGGCTCAAGGCATCAAATATATAGCTCAAGCAATTTAAAAATGGGTGGGATCTCCTACTGCACTGTAACAAGATGCAAATATTAGATCTAAAAAAAGAAAAAATATATCTCTTAAAATTTTAACTTTTCCTGCAATTTCCTCATAACCATTTTATTGCTTCTCTAAATAGGATTAAAGGAGATGGAGACAGCAAATTAAGTTCTTGTCCAGTGCCCTTAAAAGTCATAGTCGGTTCCTCTGCTTATTTGTCATTTTTTCTCTCTTTATTTTATTAATAATAATTGCAAAAGGACGTGCTGAAGCATGTGAATGACTACTATTTACAGTAAACATAGAGCCGATTTGGTTGCTGAAGACTTATGAGTCATCTACTATCGAGAGGAAAGTTTAAAATCTCTCAAAAAGATTCACAAAGGAAAAAAAAAACCCTCTAATACTCAGCAGTGGATCATGGCTAAGCCCAACCGTAAGATATATGCAAAAAATTTTACAACCTTTTTTTCTGTTTTTCAAAGAGAAAATCGACGAGTTTTAAGTCTGAAAGTATTAGCAGTATTTTACTTGGAGATGAAGGGGAAAAAAAAGTCTAGAATAGCAGCAAATCGCCATTTTTCTTTCCAGTGGGAGAGTGTGTTAACACTTCTCTCTTCGGAATAAGAACATCCGAATCACTTTAGATCGATTCGAGCCTCTGTGGAGATGTTCCAGGCTTCAGCACTTTGGTGAGAAAAAAAAATCAACCTTTTAACGGGGATATTTTTTTTCTTCCTTTTTCCCTTTTTTATTCCCTTCCCCATCTTCTTCTGCGCAATCGAAAGTGTGAGGGAAAAAAATCTCTCCCCTGTATCTAACACATGCTAATGCAAAAATCAATTGGTTGTTCTTCTGCATTTACTTTCGAATGCAGTGGAACTTTTGTTGATGAACATGTTGCCTGGAAAATCTTGACCGAAATGATCTTTGTTTAAAATTTACATCATTTACAATATGACGTAGAGAGTAAACTCGCGATATGTATTGACATATTGTGATATGTAGCGCCAGAAGATGGTGTCAATTTATTAAATCGAAAGAGTGGTGCATTAATTTTACCACATTTTGAAGCAACATTTGCTTTGCTTTGCTGCTTAAGTTGTACCATAATGTAGTAAAAATTGTGTACCGTAAAATGGGGTGTATAGGAACAGCGGTGTCAATCGGAACAAAACTTCCAGACCGTACAAAGAAATTCTTCATAAATATACTATTGGGTATTTTTCGCCATTAATTTTTTTTTTTAGAAAGGTAAGATCATAGGAAGTAGGAAAAAATTACTTTAGTCAATCTGGCAACGCTACTGGCTTCTAAGGAGGTCTGCATGTGGAATGCTAGAAAACATCACATTTTTATAGACTGCAAAACTTCGTATGCAAGAACAAACCTTCTTAAATTTTAAATCTAAGAGTGGTATGTTTCAATTATACTTGTATCTGAACAACGGAATACCACAGTAGAATTTACATTTTTTATAAATTGTGTCATAAAAATGAAGAATTCTGAAAAATGCCATAGGAAAAAAAATTGCGGGGTGAATCGGAACACTTTGTTCTGTTGTTTCAATTCAAACTTATTAATACGCGCGGGGAAGTCATATATATTTTATATATCAAAAGGCCAGTACACAGACAGTCATGAATAAGCGTTAAAATATTTCAGGACAATCCCCGAAACCCAGAGATTTCAAGAAACTAAAGGAAAGGCAGAGTTCATCCCAGAAGATGCTATGAAAAAACTTAAGCCAAGTCACAATTGCTAGTTTTAAGGACAAGTACATATTTGTGGACGACATGAGTGAGTTCCATCATTCGTGTTAAATCTTTGTATTTCAATTCAAACACTGTTAAAAGTGATTTGCTTGAAAATGAGACAATTTGGTGACTTATTTTTTCCAAGTTAATTGGTCTTGAATTCAAGTCTCCGAAAAATTCGAGTTTAAGACAGTCCTGTTACTCAAAATGTTCCACAAATACGGGAAGGGAAATATTACTTTGTTTGAATTGAAATCTAATAAATTCGTAGAAAAAGTTAAAGTTTATCATCATAAAACGATTTTCTGTCTCTTCAAAACCATTTTTTTCCAAAAATTAAAATAAAATGAAGCGAGACTATCGGCTTTTCAGATTCTTGATAACACTACGCATGCGCGACGAGCCGGAGGGATAACGGGCGGGAATCCCACTTCTTCCTTCTTCCCGTCGTCGCCATGCCGTATGAGTAGACGTTAATATGAAAAGTGATAATAATTAATAACGGTAAGTTTTTAATGTTCAGTTTTGTGTACAGTTCTGTTTTATTCTGCTTTTATTTTCATTTGATACTTCATGTCTTTGTAATAAGTTTGAACTTTCTCGATGACACTTGAAAAACGGACAACACTGGCGGAAACTAGGCTTGGCATCGGAGTATATGCGTGTTGTGTGAGAGCTTTTTTTTTCAGATTTACATTGAGTGCACCCTTTGTCCCCGTCACCTTTTAGATGGAAAATTCGAAATGACGAGTCTTGTATCATGCGTCTACAAAAATGAATTATATTTCTACGTTTTCAGGAGTTCATCAACATCATTTAAAATTGTATGACAAATGACGGAATGAATTTTTTACAGTAATATTGTTAAAATAATCTTGAACAATGACTGAATTGGTTTAATTTGATGACGGGATAATATTTTAAAAGAACTTGAGTATTATATCTATAGGACCAATGAAACAAAATTTTGTTAAAAATTGCTTAAGCCTGTGTATTATTGGAACAGTCGAAAGTAAAACACATTCGTAGCATTTTGATTCGCTGAAATTTTTTTTTACTAGCTCATTTTTTTCGCGCTATTATAAAGTGACTTTGTTTAACTTCAATGCCATGCCAGCTGAATTGAGCAAAAAGACCGTGAATTGCAATTGAGAAAAGGAAGCACACTTTGGAAATAGCTTATTTTATCCAAGTTTTTATAAACACCTGTTTACAATATTCATTAAATATTCCTTCTTAGAACCTGTTCTACTTCTATTAAAGTATTGACTTGAAGGGCTAATAAATAATACTATCCAATGGTATACTGTCACTGTAATATTTGTATAATCAAACATAATTTGAAAAGTCAATGGATTTTTAAAATTTTTTTTTTTTCTCCAATTTCTTCCGCCACCCTGGATTTTTTTTTGAAAAAAGTGGACAAAATAAGAACTCCAGAGGAGGCTCCGTTGTTTTTTAGGGAGTGCCCAGGGGCTGATTTACAACAGGGCATTCGGGGCCCGAGCCCAAGTCCCCCAACAGAAGAAGGCACCAGATTTTTTTACCAAGTATTTTATTATTTATGAAAATTGTTTCAAATAATATAAATACCATGAGTGTATAAGCAAAAAGGGAGTTTATTTATCTTTTTCTTTTGAGGGAGGGGGGGGGGCATCACATTTGTTAGAACGCTGAGGCACTCAGGTGTGTAAATCGGTCGCTGGGAGTACCTCTTGCGCTTGATGAATGGATAATGCAGCTTGATATAAATTGTTTAAAATAAAATGATTTCTTCTCAAGTGTTTCTATTTGAATAGTTTTATAACATAGAATGTTTGCTGCAGTATTTGCGTTTCTTTCGAATGATTTAGATGTTGAAATATTTTTGAGAAGAAAGCTATTTTATTCATATTGTCGGCTCCAAGAAATATTATTCGTTTTAGCGGGGATTTTTAAACATTGCGTCTATGGCATCTGTTCCAGGATTTTTTATTCGTGTAAGTGAGGTATTTGATTATCCGACCCGATTAAGCGGAAACGACAGTATGGGCAACATTTGCTGGGTTGAGTTTTTCAGAAACAAATACCATTGTTTGACAAGAATAGGAGCTGCTTTATTTAATATCAAAAAGGAATAAGTATTTGTTGGTCAATTCAAACCTTAAGGGTTTAAAACCCCAAACCATTGCATACGTCACTATAATAATATGAGCAAGCTTATGTGGGAGACATAGGTTTTGCATCCTGTTGGTGTACCTACTTCAGGAAGGAAAGGTTAGAGAGGGAAGGAAACAGAGCAGCAAAATTTATTGATCTGTTCAATATTAAAACTTAAAAGAAAGGAAAAATTACATTTGTCTTTTTTGAATCTTAAGTTTTTATATTAACACATAATCGCACCTGTTTACTATTTTTTTATTTTGTTCCTACTTAGTTGAATTGTATTTCCCCAACGCAGTCTCTCCTTTGGGACCCCATTCGAAGTAGAGCCCAAGTCCAGTGCTTCATCGAAACAGAGGTACGTATTATCTCGTGTTTGATTTGAAATTATTACTTTTTTTATTTTGTATACATGTAAATATTTTTTTTCAATTTTATTTTAAGAAATGTTTCTCTTGTCTCAACTTATCATGAGCGTCCATATGTTCAATTTAAAGGGAACTAAGAATTTTTTTCAAGGATTTAATTTAAAGGTGCAGAAAAGTTTACGCTTGTTTTCTGTTTACAAAGGAAGAAAAAAGTTAGATTTGTGAAAACTTTCTTTTAAAAAATTAGACTGACATTTCACCAGTTTAGAGGAATTTATAATTTTGCTTCTTCAGAAGACAAGTATTCGTCAAATTGGCCGAGTAAAGAGCATTTACCGTGTACTCGGTACTACACTAGTGTCCAATAAGTATATTTACCCTGTCTCTAATACAGGGTGGCAGCAGAACCCGCAAGTCAGATAATTTTATCAATCAGGAAAATGCCAGGAAAAATCAATTTAATAAAGCAAAGAAACAACAGCATTGTCCGATCAGTAGAATTTTAACTTGCCTGACACTTTGTGTGATAGGAGCCGTAATCGCCATTCGACCATGTAGGCATTATTATCTTAATGTAGACTTATTTTCAACCCTTCTTACTTATCCCCCCCCCCCCATTAAGGTAACAAAAGTAGTCCAACACAGCGTTTTGGGACAAGTGTTACGAAAAATTTGTTGCCCAAACCCCCTTTTTATGCCAAATGATGACTCGTGATCCCCCCTTTCCGCGAAGCTGGATCCGCCCTTGGTTGAATAGTGGATTTATAATAATCTTCACCAAAGCAGTATATTAAATTCGTGTGGCACAGAAATTAAATTCTACTGCAAGCATTAATCAAAATTTATTTAATGATTTTTTCTTTTAATTTGCTTTAGACTTTAATTATGTGTCAAAGTAATTAGAAATAATGCTGCTCATGTTTTTGAACTGCATAGTTTTTAATTTAATTGCAGTATAAATTGCTTAATTTTAAGGGATTCATCGATGCAGCATGGGTGTCACAAATTTCATACATCAAAGAAAAAAATTCAAAATTTAAAAAATTCATATTTTAATTTAAAAAAAATTTTTGGACAGTTAGGTTCACTATATTTTTTACAATTTTTTTTTCATGTAACAATCCATTCAAAACTGGCAAATGAAACATTGTTGAAGTCCTTTGCAAAACATTCTTTAAAATTGAAGTTTGTTTGTAAATTTTTTTATGAATGCAGAATTTTTGTGGCAAATTTAACGAAAAAATATTGATTGATTTATGAAGAACTTTCCATAGGTGATCAGTAATTTATGTATTTTTCAATTAAACTTTTAAAATAATTTAAAATGTTGAGCCTTCTTTTTGGCAGGTCAAAACCCAATGTGCCTGTGCAGTAGGAAAGTTGGTTGTTATTGTTTTGATTTGATTAAATAATTTGTTTATTGCATGTTTATCAGCTTTTGTACAATTAGTCCAGGGGTTCTTGAACTTTTCCAGTTCAAGAATTTCCCCCTGGTCTAATCTCTACATGAATAGATTGAAACCGTGGCCACTCCATGGCATCTTGCTGTAGTCACTAAGGGGGAAACTCCCTGCCTTAACTTGTTTTTCAAAATTAATTTGATTTTTGCTACAGTCTCAAATTATTATATAGTTTAGATTTTTATATGTTCATCTTGTAAAAATTCTGGGAGTATATAAAGTAAGAAAATCTTAAAGTTCTCAAGAACCTGGCAAAGAGACCCTGGTTGTGATATTATATGAAGGGGTGGTGAGAAAATAGTGTTTATTTTAACAGTTTAGTGTGAATCCTATCCTTCTTTGAATATGCATTAAATCAAAACTTGCTTCTTCTCATTGTATTTCCATTACTTGCAGGATTTCGACACGATTAAAGCCGAAATGACAAGACTCAAGCTCCCTCACTACTCGGACAGAAAACAAGAGGACAAGCCTATAAAGGTCGTCATCAGAGGACTCCCTTCCACCTTCCCATCGAGGACATCAACTGCAAAGGAAGCCACATCGCCTCCAGCAAGGAATGCCCCCGTCGCCCCAGACCACGGCCCCGCACTGGACCAAGCAATGCACCCCGCCGACCACCCCCCCCCCCAAGACTTGACGTCCCAATTCCGCGACCAGCTCAAGACTCTCGGATTCCACCATCTACCGGCACCTGGACCCGTCAACCTCCCGCCGCAGCAGCCCACCGGCTCGAACCCCATCCAGTAATGCTGCCGTGCTTCGGCTCTCTCGTCTGCTCCCCGGCCTTTGCCTGCCAGCCTTTGATGTTGTTCCGGCCATCGTCGCCTGCCTTCTCAGGAGTGCGCTCGTAGTCCCAAGGAGGGCAAATCCCCGCCACACTCTCCCCCCACTCAGCTTGTGTGCTCAAACGTGCATTTACGAACTGCACGAACTGCGTGCGGAAAGTAACAACAATAAAAGAAAAGCTCAGTTAGCCGAAGTAAATGAAGAAGACATCCTGAAAAAGAATGAAGTTGATTTAAAAAAACTTAAAAATTCTCAAAAATTGTTGACATACATTAGCTAAACTTGGAAAAAAAATAGGAAAAAAATGACTGAGCTAACAATGAAATGTAAGAAGAAAAAAATGTAAAAGTTAAACTTTGTAAATAAATATTTTTTATTTGCAATAGTTTCTTTTTGTGTATATGTTACAAGGAATACATAATACAGGTAAGTTTTGTTGAAATGGATTGTTCCTACAAGTAAGCTTTCACTTATATTTTAACTTTAATGCAATTAAGTGATATATGACTAAAAAGTTTCATGTTTTTAAAAACTATATTTTTTACATTTGAAATGATGTTTAATGATAAACATTTAAACTTCATGGTATTGAAATACAGTTTTTCTAAAGTTGAATTAAGCATATAAATAAAGCAACCAAAATAATGACATTAGAATTAGGATTTTTTTAATGAAGTTTATCAAAGGTTTTGGCGCAAATGTTATGCAAAAAATATATTTTCAAAATATATTTTCAAAGATATTACAGGTTATGAATTGCCAATTTTAGGCACACTCTGATGCAAAAACATGTCAAATATAAAACCTTTTAATGGGTTATATTTTGTCTTGAAATCTCTTTATTGCAGAAACCCCTCAAATGAAATCTCTTGACAGGTTCAGTAAATTCCGTGTTTATCTTGTTTCGTTTTCATAAGTGATGTAAACAGCTTTTCTTTAAAAAAAATTTTTCTTCAAAAAAAAAACTTGTTGAGTGCAAAATTTTTAACATTTTTTTGCAAAATAAAATATAATTTGTGTCCAACGGTATTTGTTTTCGCAATACAGTATGAAACACTTTCAATTTTGTCAACGATTAACCTTTTGTAATTTTAAAACTGAAAAGTTTTTTGTAGTTAGTTCAGTTGTTTAACTTCTAAAAAGTGCATTTGAAGGGTTTATGAAATAAACGATTCAATTTGAATAATACTTTCACTAATTTTTGGATGTAGTTTAAAATTACTACAGTGGCTAATCACGTCTGGTTTTTGACAGTTTTGATATAATAAAGCTGGACCTCAATCGATTTGATTCATTAAAGCAGCTGATTCAATTAACCGGCACCCACTGTATTACTGTTCCGATGAATTAAGGAACCTTTTTTTTTTAAGTTTTCATGCATGTATCTCTTTTGATAATCAGACATGTGATTCTGGACACACAAAATGAAAGAGAAAAAAAAAGTCAAAACATGCATTAAACTGATTTTGAAAAAAAAAAAATAAGTAAAATTCATCAGAAAAAATAATACAGTGGGCTCTGGAAAACTGAATCAGCCGCTTTAATGAATCAAATTGTCAGAAATAGAAGTCCAGCTTTACTGTACCAAAACTGCTCAGAGCAAATGTGATTCTTTTAAGCGGCGGCGCGGCCACTAGTAATTTTAATCTGCGTCTGAAAAATAGTAAAATTATTATTCAAATAGCAAAATAAACAAAAATGTCTCCTTTCTGAAGAGAGGACCGACTCACAAACAAGACGCTATATGCTTATTTTTTAAATTCCGTGGTGACTTGGAAATAAACACACAAGTGTATCATTTCCAAGAGTGCAGCCGTCTCAAAAATTAAGAATAGGATTGTCTCGTATATGAGTACATTTCGTGTTATATTCAAACATATTTCCGTCTCAAAAACAAGAACATGGGTATTACTTTTGAGAACACTGTGTGTTTCAAAAACAAGACACCCTGGTTTCTAATTCCAAGACAATTGGTTCTGGAGCCATTTTGGGTCAGTGATGTTCTTGAAAATAAGACGTTTTGCCTCATTTCTAAGTACCTTGTTTTAACAGTGAAAGCATTTCTTAAAATTACTTTTCATTTTTCATAAGTTCAAAATTATTTTGAATTTTAACAAATTATAAACGTTTACTGGTATTGAAATTATACTTTTATTTGACAGTAATTATCTGTTCTTGTTCTCCCTCATCATTATTACTCATGTTTGTGAGACCTATTACAGGTTTCATGGGAAAAAATACAAATTTTAACATGTGTTCCGATTGACCCCTATCAGCGGGGTGATTCGGAACACCCATAATTTCTCATATATTTTAATAATAACTGTTCAAAATGTTTTGTGTTTGCTTGGAATATCAAAAGTAAAGCAAGACCGAAGTTTTTACCCAGAAAATCAAATTTAAAAAAAAAAAATCTTTTTACTGCATTTTTTACAATCAAAGCTGAAAAGTGTTCCGATTCACCCCATTTTACGGTACCATCGTTTGTAGCGAGCAAATTAGCAGAATCGTTTTTTGCAACACACCGCTTTTTCTGTCCTTTTTCCCTTTTTTTTCTTTCTGTATAGCAAAATTGGATATTGCTATTGCTTGGTCAAATGAGTAAACTTAATTCTTATTCTAAAAAGCTTGTCACAATCACAATACAGATTGAAGCAATGACTTATTTATTTCGTATTTCAAGTTGAAATTACTGATTTCAGTACGATTATAATGACAAATTTACTTTGAAAATTTGAATTCTTGCATTGCAAACAAAACTAAAAGTTCCTTCATTACATAGACTCTCATTTAAGCAAATGGAGATAATTACTATGCAAATAAATTACTAAACTGGAAAGAAGATCTTCAGTCACTTTAGGCTGCTGACTGCTAAGACATCTTATTTCTATAACGGGGACATGAGGACAATAATTGATGCCCCAAGAAACGTGTTTTACTATGCTTTTTCTATTGCTGTTAATTTTTATTTCTTTATTCTCACACTATAGCCGCACCTTGCTACAGTACACTCCAAATCATTTTTAAAACCAAATCGTCTTAAGCGCCTGTTCGTCTAATCCGACAAACAATAAGGAGATCGGAAATGTAGTTTGTCTTAGCGGTACAGTAACTCCTAGTTACATCGCGCCTCGTTATATCGCTCATTCGGATGTATCGCCCTTTTTCTTTGGCCCCCGAAAAAATATGTTGAAAAAATAAATATTATTCAACATTAGTCATCATATAAAAAAGTTAGTTTTTTTCAACGAGCAAAACTATAGCATGTGCCCCATGCTATTAACCCTCGTGGGTTCCTTGGGGTCATATGTGACCCCAATGTAATTTCTGTTTAATATATTTTGTTAATCAACCATTTGTTTTTAATGGCATTTTGTGGCTTTTATTCTTCTAGTTTTCTATTCAAAATAACGCTATTATTGTGTTTTATTTTTCCCGAATTACATTTTTTGCACACAAGACCCTTGGGGTCACTTCCCCAGAAGGCCAAAAAAAGAGGACGTTGCAACTTTTGTCCAAGAAAACTGGACAGAAAATGCATTGAAAAATGTCATAAGTGTTTGAAATTCACTTGCAAAAATCATGTTTTTTCAGGTCTGTAACAGATGTAAATAAATCTACAGTTATTGTAAGTTTTGCTCTAAAATTATAATTTTAATTCATAAACTAAATTTTACTTTAATTGTATCTTTTTTTTTTTGTTTTTTTAGCATTAAAAAGTGTGTGAACTTAAATAATGCATGTAACATTCAATAATTATAATGAATTAATTAAAGGAAGCATTGGGGTCGTTTATGACCCCAAGGGTCTTGAGTGTAACTGAAATGGGAGGGACCCACGAGGGTTAACTCGTAGCAGTTTAAACTGCGATTTTAAATCCGTACACTGCAAAGAATGAACTGTTGTTTTAACAGTACAATACTGCCAGCCGAGGCTCCAATTTAAAACTGTAAAATGCACAGCAATAAACTGTAAAACGAGCAATTTTTCAGTTTCTTACAGTAAAAGCTAGCAATTTTACAGTTTATGGCCGTATAATTAAGCTGTATTACACTGCAAAAGCAGCACCCAGCAGAGGTTCCAGTTTAAAAATGCAAGCTGCACGGTAATAAACTGTTAAATTAGCAATTTTACAGTTTAGTACTGTAAATGTAGCAATTTAACAGTTTATTACTGTAAAATTAGCAATTTTTTTAGTTTATTACTGAAAATTAGCAATTTTTTTAGTTTATTACTGTAAAATTCGCAATTTTTTTAGTTTATTACTGTAAAATTAGCCATTTTTTTAGTTTATTACTGTAAAATTAGCCATTTTTTTAGTTTATTACTGTAAAGTTAGCAATTTTTTTTGTTTATTACTGTAAAATTAGCAATTTTTTTAGTTTATTACTGTAAAATTAGCAATTTTTTTAGTTTATTACTGTAAAATTAGCAATTTTTTTAGTTTATTACTGTAAAATTAGCAATTTTTTTAGTTTATTACTGTAAAATTAGCAATTTTTTTAGTTTATTACTGTAAAATTAGCAATTTTTTTAGTTTATTACTGTAAAATTAGCAATTTTTTTAGTTTATCACTGTAAAATTAGCAATTTTTTTAGTTTATTACTGTAAAATTAGCAATTTTTACAGTTTATTACAAAAATTAACTGCATTATACTGTAAAAACAACATTAATTTTTTACATTGTATATTCCGTCCAGGGACGTCATTTCAAGTTTTTCCAGGGGGGGGGGGCAAAGGGTAAAAACACAATACAATTTCACCAGAAAACAACGAAAACCACGCCCACTTATATGTAAATATTTCTCAAAGTCAGGGGGGAAGGGCACTTGACCCCCCCCCACCCTGCCCGCCCTAAATGACGGGCCTGATTCCGCTATAAAACAGTAAAAGTACTTTATTTTAGTTTATTTAATTTAAATTACAAAGGAAAAATTGGTGCACTTTTTTTTTTTTTTTTTTGCTTTTTCTTAAAAAAGCGTTCTGATATGATAATAAACTAATCTTTTTACAGGTGCACATGTCATTAATTTATTTCGTTAATAGAGTCATTACTTTTTATGACCTCAGTTTCATCGCGTTTTCTTGTATATTGCGCTTTTTGTGGTCACCTAAACAGCGCGGAAAGTGCTCTGCTCCCCAAAAGCGGATTACCCTAACTAACTCGTTTTAGGCGCATTCGAATTGACGAGATTCGACTGTATCATATGATGTTCAGATTGGGAAATCGTTATCATAGCAACAATTTATCCTTTTCTACACCCTAAACATGGAATCGTTTCAATCTTCCAAAAGATAACAAAGCGAGGTGAAATGGTGAAATGTCTGTACCCCGAAAGTCACACCTGTAACAAAATAAAACTCGATTTATTCTCTTATCAGCTGTTTACTGTTTTCTCCTGCAAATTCTGCGTCACTTATTAGCCATGGACTCTGAAATACGATTTCGTTATGTAACAGCCCCGGAAGAAAAAAAAAAAACTAATAGCTATCTACACTGGAGTAAGAAAACATTTGATTCATTTGTTTTCTGTCGTTCTTATCAAAAGGAGGTCAAGTTCAACTCTTTAAGATGAAATGAAAAATATTCAAACCATTCATACTGATACATAGTATATCAGTGCATAAAAACTGACTGAGCTGAATCAGCAGGAGAAAATGTACGAAATCATCAGTTGCTTTGACACTTATTTACGCAGTGCATATGATCGATGAAGTAGGTGCTAAGTACGAATTGCAATTGTTCGAAATAATAGTTGTTATATAAATCCTTGTTGCTAGTCTTTAGACTCAGTTTTAATCGTATCACTGTGTTCTGATAAATGTATCAATTTTCAAAATGCGTAAACATCAATTGCTAAGTTGAAGGCTTGCGAAAGCTTTCTTCAATTACAACAAGAAAGAACCTTTTACTATCTTCTATATCTAAAACAGTGGTGGCCAACCCGCGGCACGCGTGCCACAATGTGGCACGGCAGACAAGTAACAGTGGCACGCGAAGACTTTTTGAAAAATTCCAAAATTGAGGGGAAAATATCGATCTCAAAAATATTCATAAAAACTAAAACCCTTGAACTGATAAATATAATGATATTATGACGATAAAGTGTTAGGAGGCTTGCTTACTAAGTGCCTTAACTACAATATTGCAAAGTACTTAGCGTTAGCTTCGGACATCCAACGAAAGTTGTGACGATACAGAAAATGTTTTGTAAAGCATATTTGTGCTTGACACGAATGAAACTTTGATGGATTCTTGATCTGCAATAGGGTCAGCTACGGGTGATGATTTTTTTAAAAGTTAACTCTGCAAGTAAAATTAAGAAACCAGATTGGACAAAATTCGGTATTGTTGCACAAATGAATATCCTAAAATTGTGTTTGTTACATTATTTGGAAATAATTTGGGAGTAAAAAACTTCAAAAGTATCATCGAATGATTTATCACAAACTCCTTGCCAAAGATTGAGACTTTTTCTCCGTTGGGGACCCTGTAGAGTTCATTGTATTCACAAACTACGAATTAGAGCTCTGAATATTTTGGGGACTTTTCCCAGAAGAAAGAGGAGAGCATGGCAAGTTACTCCTACATTGAAATGTGCAATAACTGTACAAAGGAAAAATAGTCATAAGATTTTAGAATTTTAGGGAATGTGTTTTTTAAAATGTCTGGAAGGAAAGCAATGAGGACTTGCTACTTAGGAATAAAGAATAGATAATGAATTTAGCTATGTCATCTCTTATTATGTGGCGTTTAAGTAATTTAAATTTAAGATAGTACAAAAGAAGTTTCCTAAACCAGTATAGGCCATCTACATTCTTTTATGATGAAACTTCAGTTTCTTTCTCTCTACTTTGGAGAAAAAAGAATAAAACATTGAATTCAATACTGAAAGTATAAACCCAAATTTAATAATTTTCCAACGATATATGGAGAAAATTTTGCACCTATTTTAAGCTATACATTCAGTGTTAGGTTTGGTGATTTTCAGCAT
Source organism: Uloborus plumipes (assembly GCA_038373865.1). NCBI lineage: Eukaryota > Metazoa > Arthropoda > Arachnida > Araneae > Uloboridae > Uloborus > Uloborus plumipes. The sequence goes on from JAXGGA010013895.1 coordinate 26,867, forward strand.
CATAAAAAAGATGCTAATCTTTTCAAATTCTTTGTCTGTTTCTCTGCAAGACACTTCTTGTTATCCTTCTGAAATCCCAATCAGAATTAACGACCATTTGCATTGGTAATCAAACATAAGAGCTTACTTCAAGAGAAAGTCATCCACGTTAGATAGAAATTTGGAAATTTGTACCAACAATTTTTTTTTACATTTACATGCGTAGCCGTCTGATGCTGTTGTAGATTTGGTTCAAAATGTGCTTCTAAACAAATATTTTTCGTTATGAATGCAGAAAAATCTAAATACCGATGAATATTGATTGATAACATTTAAAACACTTAAAATTCTTTTGATGCTCAAGAATTAAGCTTAAAACTAAAGACTTGGTAAAAAAAAAGACTCATAAACCACATTAAGTACAGACTGTTTAATTTTTAGAATAGAATGTTAGATGTTATTTGTTTCATTTTTATGCATAAACCAACTGACAGAACTTATAAAAGTGTTTATTAACGATAACTCTTACGTTCGGATTTGTTTTATCTTTATTATCAATTAGATTTTAATTGCTACGATTTACGAGAAAAAATGGATGGTGTTATGCAAAAAGGAGTTAACCCACAAAACATAAAAAAATGAGTTATCCAACTGTGATGGTAAAATATGTTGCTTTCTACATTAAGCAAAAATATTTAAGCCCTATCAGCATTTCATGGTAACATATCATTGGTATATTGATTTAGAGCTCCATGCTTTTTGCCAGAGTTTGTTGACTTTAAAGCCCACTATTTCAAAATCAGGTTTTTGTGGGTTAACTCCTTTTGCATAACACCATCCAAATGTTTCATTTGAGTAAGAATTACATAGTCAGAAAATCTATTTTTAACTTTTTAAAAAATTTCAGTTTGTTTTAGAAATACAATGTGGCACGCTGAGCTTTTTCTCTCCAGATAGTGGCACTCTCCCTGAAAAGGTTGGCCACCCCTGCTTTAGAAGGTACAAAAGCTGATTCGACTTTGTTGTCAGTAGCTCAAGAGCAGTGGTCGGAAGTAGCGCGCTACAAGTAGCGAAACTACTGTAGTAGCTACCTTTTTTAGTAGTTAGTAGTGTAGCGCACTACTTTTTAAAAAAAGTAGAGTAGAGTAGTGTGATACACAAAAATAGTAGTTTGTAGCGATTTCTGAAAACTACTTTTAAATTGGAAAAATAAATAAATAAATGAAAAAATTAAAAAAAAAAAAGATCGAAGGAAAAAACAAGGTTCAATTGACTCTGACTGGTGCGAATCTTGCAGTCGGACGCAATGAAAAATAAAAATCATCAAAATATGAGCTGGATCTCCCTTAGATGCATCATTTTGACGAAATACAATCTATCTGTTTGATGTCATTGGTTTATTCGGCATCATAATTCTTATATTCCTTCAAACAATTTTTATGTTCCTAAATATTCCTTGGCAAGAAATTAAAAAACAAATGAAGGTTGAATTCTTTTAAATTTTCAACTTTTGAATACTTTTTTTGTGACGAATATTCGTAAAAATTGTTAAAAAAATCTAAAAAGGACAAATTTTAGCAAAATAACAAAAAAAAAAAAAAAAGGAACACAAAGGAAAAGTAACAAATAAATTCAAAGACAATTCCTAGTTCTATTCTATATTCAAATGAGTTAATTTATTTTTGTCAACCACTTTTCGAATTTTTCCGATCAATCCTCAAACGGTGTTTGCTTTTATTTATTTATTTTTTTAAAGTAGCGAACTAGCGACTACAGTTCAAAAGTAGCTTGTAGTCGCTACATTTAGAAAAAAGTAGTTGTAGTTGTAGTTAACTACATTTATAACAAAGTAGTTGTACGAGGGCTGTCTGAAAAGTTTCCGACCTCGATATGAAAATGGTAAAACTTATGAAACAAAGAGAGATGTTCTTATTAAAGAGTCTTTTGGAAACTTGAAACCGTAATTTTGGCTATTTTTAGTTTAAATTGTGTGCGTGACAGCCATACCAGTGAGTTGCTCCAACAGTTTTTTTGAAAATGGAAAAAATCGAATATCAAGCGCTGATTCGATACTTGTTTTAAAAAGGAAATATGCCTGCACAAATTAAAAAGGAGTTGGACTCTGTGTATGGGGACTCTGCACCATCGTCTACAACCATAAAATTTTGGGTACCGGAATTTAAACGTGTCCGTACTAGCTTGAGTGTTCATGAACGCTCAGGTCGACCCAAACTGCTACCACTGATGAACATATTGCTAAAGCTCATCAAATTGTGCTGGATGACGCAGATTGAAGGTGAGATATATAGAAGAATCTATGAATATCTCTAAGGAATGCGCATGCTACATTTTAAATGAGAAATTAAGCACGTCGAAGCAGGCTGCACTTTGGCTGCCGCTTTCGCTCAATTTGACCAGAAACGTGTCCGAATGAACATTTGCAGCGCACTTTTGGCACAATGAACCAGAGTTTTTCTGATGACTTATCACTGTGGATGAAACCTGGATTCATCAGTAAACTCCAGAAACAAAAATGCAGTCAAAACAATGGACTGCAGAGTTAGAACAGCTCCAAAAAAGGCCAAAACAGTTCCTTCTGCAGGAAAAGTGATGCCGACCGTTTTCTGGGACAGCCATGGAGTGATACTCATTGACTACCTTAAAATGGGAAAAGCCATAACAGGAGCACACTATTCTACTCTCCTTGACAAATTGAAGGAGGAAATAAAAAAAAACGGCCGCATTTGAAAAAGAAAAAAGTTCTTTTTCATCAAGAAAATGCTCCTGCTCACACCTCAGTGGTTTCAATGGCCAAAATTCACGAGTCAAGGCTCGAAATCGTTGAACACCCACCCTACTCACCAGACCTGGCCCCAAGCGACCCTTTCTTGGTCCCTAAGCAGTAAGAAGCACTTGGAGGACAAAGCTTTTCTTCAAATGAGGAGGTCATAAACTTTGTCAACAGTTTTTTTGAGGACACATTTTCATCATTACTTTTGGATGGGTTAAAAGGATGGGAGCATTACTGGATGACGTGTGTGGACTTACAAGGAGACTACGTCAAAAAGTAACAGCCAGTTTGAACAATAAAAATTTTTTATCTATGTTAGGTCGGAAACTTTTCAGACAGCCCTCGTAGTTGTAGTTCGCTACAAAAGAAAGGTAGTTTTTCCAACCATTGCTCAAGAGGGAGGGGGTACAATTTAACGTTCATTCTTGTTCATTGCCGCAGATATATTTTAAGAAGTAATGCTATGATTTTGGAGAAATTTGGAGTAAAAAGGATTCTACACGTGAAGCACCTGCTGATTCAAAATTGGCGTAAATCGCTCTATGCGCGGGGGGGGGAGGGGTGTGTAATTAAAGTCACTATATTGACTAACCGGAGCAACAGCTTAAGTTTGACCCACTTTGGACTCAGTGCGTGTTTGAGTGGTTATCTTTTCTGGCGAGTTATCTCGTTTTGGTGATTTTTCAGTATGAGTAGCTATTAAAGGAACGTGAATTGGGCAAAACTTGGCGAATGTCCGGAAACTTTGCTGTGGTAAGATTAGCTTCGCAACAATGAAAAATTGAAAGTGCGGCATACGTGATGGACGGCGTCCCCCCCTCGGGAATAGAACCGGGGACCTCTGTGGTAGAAACCCAGTGCTTTGGCCGCTGGACCAAAAGGCCTCTTGACCCGGCGGGCAAAGTTGGGTTATATGCTCTCTAAGCGTACGCCACAATACTCCCCTCCTAGTGAGGAAGCGGGGAGCGCGAGAGAGCGATGTGATCGAATTAGATGTTGTGCCAAGGAGCGAGGCGTTCTGGCTGAAGTTGTGCCTGTTGCTGCAGCTTTGAGAGTTGCTGCTTACTGTTGCAGTTGCAGGGCAAGGGGCGTATCTGCGGTCAGGCGCATGTGAGTCTGCGCCCAGGGTTGGGGGAATAGTGAGGGTTGGCCCATCTGGAGAATCGGGGTCTGGGGGTATGAAATCCGTGACGTATCTCGGAAACAGTTGCGGGGTAGAGCAGCGGCATTTCAATGGGAAAAGGAATTGCTTATTCTTTGTTCATAACTTTTGGACATGAAAACTAAACTTGATACATTTTTATGCTATGCTACTCAATTTACATTCGTTGCTAAATGTTAATGACTCACGCATATCTTGCAAGAATAATTTTGAGCTCGAATGAAAGGGAAAAACATAACTTGATTACGAGTGATATCAAAACGTAATTATTATAAAACTAAATCAACTTTGAATACAACTTAAAATATTTTTTTTGATAGAAAATGGAAATGTATTTGAGTCGTTAAAATCGTAAACTATTACAAATTTTTTTTTTTCTAATTTGGAAGAGAAATCTATCTCATTCAATTACTTAAAATACTTTTCTTCTTAAAACTTGTTGAAGAGAGAGAGAGAGAGAATAATTATTTATTATTTCTTAACTCGTAGTTATAGGAAGTAAAAAATGAATTTAACTCCACTATTACAAAGATTTATCATCCCTTGAAACATATTTTAAAACAAGTACTGTAATTTTGAACAGATATTTCTGCTAAGTATTGTTCGTGAATAGTCGAATGAATATCAATGATAATAATACAAAACATAAGCAACTGCATAAAAATATGAAATAATTGTAATGGGTACAGATACTTGTTTACATTTGTAGAATATACAGCTGTAGGGAGAAAATATCTATTCTCCAAAACGGACATCACATAACGTTTCATTAATAAGCCTACTATTATAAAAATTCATTATGCTACGCAGCAGTTTTTCTTTCTTTTGAAAATTCTCTTAAAACAGGCATTTTCTACCATTGTTGTTAGTGATTAAATCATATAATATTAACATATGCAAAAGACTCCGAAACAGAAACCACATATTTCCCTAGTAACACCAGTAAAACTGATTTATTATGCTAGGAAACATTCTTGAAATCAATTACTGTGATTTCAAATTGATAGTTCTGTTAACTATTGTAGCGAAATGTCAATTTATCCAAGGTAAAAAATTAAAACATAAGCAACTATATAAATAAATTAAATAGATATAATAAGTACACACATAATGAAATGTTTGTATTTGTAGAATATATGAATATAAGTACAACTCTTGAGGGAAGAGTGCTTATTCTTCGAAACTAATAAGTACCACACCGTTTAGTTAATTACCTCAACATTGCAAAGATTTCTTATTCTATCAAATATTTTCCTTTTTTGAACAATTCATTCACAAAAATTTACAATTTTTAGTACTGTTGCTCGTAATGGCGTCATGAAATAGCTACATATGCAAAATATGCAAAACAGCTGTAGGAGAAATATTGATACTCTGAAACTACATAAAGTTTCATTAACAATTCTACTATTTAAGAATTATCCTATTGAACATTTTTGAGAGCAACTTGTTTAAAACAAGACATTTCCGAAGTACTGTTTATCGTAATTAAGTCATGAAATATTTGTACAACTGCAAAATTTATAAATCAACTTTAGACGGAAACATTAATTTCCGAAACAGAGATTAGATAATAATTCGACAACAGCCCCACTATTACAAATTTACTATCCAATGACACATTTTTGAGAACAACTACTGTAATTTCAAACTAATATTTATGTTAACTATTGCTCGCGAATTGGCAAATGAATATTAATGATAATAAATCAAATCATAAGTTAACTGTGTATAAATAAATAAAATAAATATAACAGGAACAGATAATGAAATGTTTGCATTTGTCGAATACATGACTGTATGCAAACTACAGAGGGAAAAATACGCATTCTGCGAAACATTTCTTTTTTTTTTTTTTTTTTGAGCAATTCATTTGAAGTAGACACTTTTCAAGCAATATTGCTCGTAATTAAATTATGAAATATTAAATTTATAAAATATATAAAACAACTTTAGTGGGGAAAAAATGGCCTCTCTGAAACTGAAATCACATACTATTTCAATAATAACTCCACTATTTACAAAGAATGAGAACAATTACTGTAACTTCATGTAAATATTTCTAGCAATAATTGCTCGCAATTTTCGAATGAATATGAATGATAATAATTCAAAATATATATCTCTAAATAAATAAATGGAGTAAATAAGAACAGATAATAAAATATTTGTATGTGTCATACACATTTCGAACTATTTAAATTTCAATAATTTACTTATTATTGAGACAAAAACTAAGCGTTTTTTTACGCTTGACTACAGAATAAACTTTATCTCTAGGTTTTTCTACCGCTTTAATAACAATTTAAAGTGACCAAAAATTTTCAGGAAGTCCAAACCTATGGTAATTTAATGGAATAGACCTATGTTATGGGTAGCCCAGATTTATGGTATGTGTAATTAAAAAAAAAAAAAACACTCTAAATGGTATACGAAACTATGTTTTTTTTTCTTCTTTTTTTCAATTATCTTTCTGAAAATCTATGCGTTAGCTGATTTTGGTTTTGCTTCTCTTTTAAAGGAAGGGTTATGCAAGAATCAAAGTAAAGATTTGAAAAATATGAAGGCCCCCCCCCCCCCCCACTCACACATAAATTAAAAAAGGAATAGGAAAGAACAAAAAAAAATAATAACAGTACTTTGATACTTTTATTTTTTATTTTTAATATATTGGAATATTTTCGAAAAATTTTCTTGTCTCTTAGAAATTTCATGCCGTGGGGACACGGCCCTGAGTGCTCGTTCAATGGGCCTGCTGAAAAATGAAAATCGAAGACGCGAATAACGTTTAAACCTAGCTGCATCCGAGAACTTGCTTCCGCACCTACGTCACAGACCTGTCTTTTTCCCCCATTTCCTCGCCTGTCGGCGAAACTCCTTTCTTCAATAACATGGACCAACCCTCACTATTCCCCAGACGAGTGAGCGATG
>JAXGGA010013896.1:0-33727 GCA_038373865.1 Uloborus plumipes
GACCGAATGAAATTCCAAATTTCACCGAGTAATAAAATACGAACTTATTTGTCTGCATCAGCATGTTACAATGAAAAGCAGGAAAGGGGACAAAATCGTTTGTCAAAAAAATAAATAAAATGGGAGGTCACAGTGACCTCCCATTGACTCTGATCTAGGGGGTGCAGCTGCACCCCCCTAGCTACGCCCTTGCCAACCCCCTTGAAACTCAAAATTAAATTCCTACAATGAAAATTCAATTTTTTTTCTCATATGTTTTTGAAAAGTAGCGAAGTAGCGACTACTTTTCAAAAGTAGTGTAGCGCGCTACATTAAAAAAAAAGTAGTTGTAGCTGTAGTTAACTACATTTATAAGAAAGTAGTTGTAGTTGTAGTTCGCTACAAAAAATATGTAGTTTTTCCAACCACTGGGTAAGACGCACAAAAATACAAAGTTTATTTTTTTTCATACATTTCTGAATCACCCTAGTGGTTATAAATTAACAGGAGGTGTTTGGAGCCCTCTAGCTCGCGAACTACTGGGCGAAACATTGCCAAATTTCGTGAGCGTGCATATTAGACCATGGGATTTTGATTTCTGGAATAAAAAAAATTAGTTTGAAAAATCACCACCAGGGGAAAATTTGGCGCTGTAAAAGTGTATTACACTGAATATCGCGAATTAAACTTGAAAAGACGCTGTATAAATCAATTTCGCCAAGCAAAAATGATTGTTCTTTGCAAATGAGGTTTAATATGATCACCGTAAATTTTCTATTAAAAAAATCTGGTATGGGCCCCACACTACTTCCTTTTACGTGTAAATTTCTTAGTAGTTGCCTTAAGTGTCAAAAAAAGTGCTTGGAGTGAGCAAGGTAACAATTCAAATATTTACTCCCCTAATCTGCCACGAAACAATGCAAAAAATATTTAACAATGGTTAATTTTCTAAATATTTTGCTGATTTTAATATCATTCAGTGAATTTTTCGCAAAATATCGCCAATAGCGCCAAGTTGAACCCAAATTCAAAAAAAAAAAATTTCGCCAAATTTGTCACTAACTTGGCGATATGTCGCCAAGTTGGCGTCAAACACTTGGCGACAAAAAGCTTGGCGACATATCGCCAAGTGGTCGCGCCAATTCAAATCACTTGAGTCTGCATTGAAATTAACACTGATTTACCCCAAAAAAGGGGTAAAACACCCCCTTGGGAACATTCAAATGCAACCACAAGGGGAGGTGCACAACTAGACTATACTCAGAGCCTACATACCAAGCTAGAAGTTTCTACGGTATATAGTTTTTTAGTTATGCGAGCCACATACGCACATACATCCGCACATACATCCGCACATACGTACATACAGACGTCACGTAAAAACTCGTCGTAATTAACTCGAGGGTGGTTGAAAAGAATTTTTCAGCTGCTTATATGTTGGTAGGTACATATGCACGTGCTGACAGGTCGAAAAAACTACTGAACATTCATTTGGGGGTGAGCAAAATCAAAATTTAGACTCAAATTTGAGTGATTTTTTTTTTTTCGTGATCACAATACTTCCTTTACTACGTAAAAGGAAGTAAAAAATCACCACGAACAAAATAGCTGTCCATTTAACCAAATAGAATGCAAAAATTTGCATAAACGCTTTGCGTTTAGCGATCATCTGTATAAAATGACTGACTGGGAGCATTCTCATCATTCTGAGCGCAGTTGCCTCTTGATGGCTTTTAACTATGCAGGACCGCGCTTTGTTAGTGAAGCTCTACTACAGTGCGTCGCAAAAGTTTAAGCACTATGCAAATTTTTGAATAAAAGGAAATCTTTTCAGCAGAATGCTTTCATATTTGTACTGTAAGTGGCTACTATGATCCTAATTAAGTGTTTGAAGTTTTGAAAAATATAATCGCAACGAATATCAGAAAATACAAAAGATATTTTTTTGGCTGTCGCAAAAGTTTATGCACAGATCAGATTTTATGCAAATATCTCTTAAAACGTGATGCGTGAAGAACCAGTGCGGTTCTTTTGAACGAGTTATATAGTGTAGCAATGGCTTAACATGTTATCAAGATGCTGAAGTCACTACAGTTCTCGTCTGAAGAAGTTGTGAAACTCTGGAGGCTGAAAGCAGAAGGTAACTCTGTTATGCAAATTTCAGTGATTTTAAATCGATCTAAACGTGGTATTTAGAATGTTCTGAAACGTGGAAATCAATTTAAGCCTACGTTTCGCCCAGGAAGACCGAGAAAAACTACCTCTCATGAGGATAGAAGAATTAAAAAACTGGCATTAACTGAAAATTTGTCGCTTAATCAAATAAAAACTAGACTTGTAACAAAATTATCACGTGATACCATAAGCAGACGAATAAAATAATCAGGATTTATCAAAAAACAAAAGTTAGCTCACAAACCTTTTCTGAAAAAGTGTCACAAACAAGCAAGACTGCAGTGGGCAAAGCATCATATGCATTATAGTGACGAATGGATTACTGTTGTGTTCTCTGGTGAAAAAAAAAGGAATTTAGACGGTCCAGATGGGTTCTCATACTACTGGCGTGACTTGAGGAAAGATCCGAAATGAGTATTCAGTAGGCAACATGGTGGTGGCTCAGTCATGGTATGGGGCGCTTTTTGCTTCAACGGACAAACTTCTCTTAGCTTTCTAAAGGGTAGACAAAATTCAGAAAGGTATCAAGATACACTGAGAAAGCATTTGTTACCATTTGATGAAGTCCTAGGTGGTCCTGATTGGATTTTTCAGCAAGACAATGCTTCAATGCACAATTCCCGTAGTACGAAAGAATGGCTTGCTTCTCAAAATTTTTGTGTAATGAACTGGCCAGCACTCAGCCCGGATCTAAATCCCATAGAAAACATCTGGGGAATTCTCGCACGTGACGTATACCAGAATGGGCAGCAGTATTGCTCGGTTCAAGAGCTTAAATCTGCAATCGAGGAAGCCTGGTGCAGACTAACTCCCGAAACCTTCCATAATCTCGTACTATCGATGAAAAATCGCATATTCGAACTCATCAGATGCAACGGTAACACCATAGACTACTAAAAGACTTTTATGCTTTCTAAAATATATATATTCCGTTTTTGTGCTTAAACTTTTGCGACAGCAAAATTTTGATTTTATCATGTAATCGTGTTTTAATTTCAATGAATTGTTTCTAAATTTGAAACATGGATTTGTAAGCTGTTTGTTTAATTACAGTAAAAATTTCAAAGCTTTTTGGTATATATTTTTCGTCTTGTTAAAAGATTTCGGTTGTGCTTAAACTTTTGCGACGCACTGTATCAGCGTGATGAAAATGCCAATGTTGCTCTTCGAGAATTTCGGTGAGTGAAGCAGTTGAAAGAAGGCCCGCTGACCATAAAAAATTTAAGAAAAATGATTAAGCGGTTTAAAATAACTGGATGTCTATCCCCGCAACCAGGCTAGGGGCGCCAGACGGTTAATTAGCTACAAGTTTACGAAGTTGCAAATGCTATTAGAGAACAATGCTTTGATGCTATCAAAGAAAAATTTCTGATATCGCAAGTTTAAAAGATATGATAATTTTAAAAATTAGAGAACTCCATTCTGATATGTTACGAGCTGCCGTAGAAAATGTTCTGCATCGCATGCAGTTCTTACAACTTTGCAATGGCGATCATATCAAACCACATTTGTGCCAAAAATGTAATTTTTGCAAATAAAATGGATGCATATTTTGTCAGTAGCAATTAATTCTTCGATAATCAGAATAATACACTTTAACAGCGCTAAATTTTCCCCTGGTGGTGATTTTTCAAACTAATTGTTTTTATTCCAGAAATCAAAATCCCATGGTCTAATATGCATGCTCACGAAGTTTGGCACTGTTTCACCCAGTAGTTCGCGAGCTAGAGGGCTCCAAACACCTCCTGTTAATTTATAACCACCCTGTATATTAAAAATGGATGTATGTATTTATATATATATATGCTTGTTTGTATATTTGTTCCTCATATAAATCCAGTTTTCGCCGGATTTTCATCAAACTTGGCACAGAGGTTCCTTGATGCACTAGAATTCCCATAGGCGGGGTTTTAAAATTTTAAAAAAAAAATCGGAAACGCTCTTCAAATTTTTTTGTCTCAAAATGGATATTTTCTTTCAATTTTGAATCTATAGAGTAATAGAGATAAGCCTTTAATCCTACAAATTGATAAAATTTAACACATTTAAATCTGAGTATTTTCCAACAAAGATTACGATTAACAATGAATTATCAATTTAAGACTCACCTATTTCATTTTAGCATGAAATAAGTTAAAAACAGTTATAATTCATGTTCTAATTGCTTTGGGACATTGATACAAATATTGTATAATGCAAAAAAAAAAAATAGAGGTGCCAACAGATATTTAATTCTAATATTTGCGAGCATTTTTTGGTCCTCCTATTAGAGGACTTATGCAAAAGACAAATTGATGCAATTTTTATATGCCCATGTGGATAGACTTCCTTCAAATAATTGTTTTAGAGCTATGTTTTATTAGTAAGCACCCGGGCAACGCCGGGTAATAAACTAGTTATTAAGATAAATACAATTGCTGCAAATTATATATTAATAAAACTTAGTGAAGTAAATGTTCAGATATATTGTCACAAAGATTTAGATCAATTATTTTATTTCTATGTTTCGCTCAAGGCCTGCAATAGTGGCGCAGCTCAAAAAACACGCGTTTTAAACTAAGAACAGGAGTAAATATGAAAGTACACATTCTTTTCATCAGCAATACTATCACAACTCATACTTCAATATTAGGCCGTAACAGGAGTGCCAATCCCCTCCAAGCTCAATGGCGCAAATTCACCCCACCCCCCAAAAAAAAATTCACAACCCTCTTGTGCTTTTTATTTTTATTTTTACCTCTCTTTTTTATTTTATTTATTTTTTTTAATATTATTTATTTATTTTTTAAATTTTAACTATTATTTTTTTATACATTAATAATGTTTTTAAAGTTCGAATTATGCGCAGAATAGAATTGCTTTTTTTCACTTCCAGACATTCCAAGCACACAAAATAAATAAATAAATAAATAATGATAATAAAGAAATAAAAGAAATAACTTAAATTAAAAAAATAATTCATAAATAATTTAAATAAATAATTAAATTAGTTTAAAAAATCCCCCCCCCCCCAAGGAAAAAATTGACGGAGCAACTTGGGCCATACCCACCACCACCTATGGGCACCCGTAGGCACAAGACTGCTGTAAACTAATTGCGTTAGCAATGAAAAGTTTAAACTCGCTTATGTTAAACACGATTTTTAGTTGTGTCGTTATTGCAGAGCGTGAGCGATATTTCCCTATTGAAAACCTCGTTAAATCAACAAATATACCGGTCTAAGAATACGTAATTTTTAAACTTCACCCATGGAAATTCTGGACATTTTTTTACAATATTGGGCAGTTTTGTTATTGTTGTTTTTAGCGTAAAATTGCGTTTTGTTTAAAAAACACAGGCAAGATAAGATTTACAGCAGTATCTTAAACCTATTTAAAAATACAAAGAACCACAAATACAAAGCACTGATTTTAATTTTTAAAAAAGTATTGAAGGTGTCTCAACATTGAATATAAGGTCAATCTGTTTATGCCAATAAGAAAAAAAACTCTATCGAAATTACTTTCGCGCTTCGACATCTTTACACACCGAAAAAAGACCACACTTTCCTTTTCCCTTAAGAGCTTCAATCCCAGAAAAGAACGCAGAATGTATGCTTTTATCTGTTTCCCTAGCGACATAATATAGTGAAACTTTTTCTTAGAGAAAATAGAAGATACTTGAAGTATAATACAAAAAAATTTTAAATCTGTCGCATAAAATGGTTTTGCAGTGATGAATTTCATGTAATATTTTTATCTACTTTTACCAATACATAAAAGCTTATCTCAAGACAGTGGGGTGTTTTTTTTTTTTTTTTTTTTTTTTTTTTCATGGAGTGCACTTAAATCTATTGCATGTTTGGAAAAACAACGGTGATAAGAATATAGAATGCATGTAATATTTTTTCAACTGTTTTTCGGTAATAAAAACCAACTTTTTTTGTAGTTTTAAGAAGGTAGTGGTCTTAAACACCGCCTCTCCCAGATTACATAGTCACAGCATAGTTTTTCTCAGAAGTTAGATTACGTTATTCATTACTTTTTACTTGTAACCAAGCAATGAAAAGGAAAATTTTAGAGAAAAAGAAACATTGAACCCATCAAAGTATGCAGTTTATGTAATATGTTTTAAATACTTATTCTGTATGGAAAAGCAACTTACGAACTTACGAAGTAGTACTTTAAAGCCTTTGTTTAAAAAAATACAAAATGTATTAAGTGATTATTTCATGACTAAATTGAGAAGAGTTGCTAAATAAACTTACTTCCACAATATAAGTTAACAGTATTAAAAGCAGTTCACTTTGTGTTAAAATGAGTAAAAACCCGAAAAAACGACGTTTAAAAACACAAATAGATGAAGTTAAAATTGGCGAACATGTTTCAAAAGCCTAAAGCTTCCTTCTTCAGCGCCAAGCAAGAAATGGAAAGAAACAAAGTGCCGGGAGAGTTTAAATAGCAAAGGAGCAAAAGCTAGGCCAATCAGGTGTCAGCGTGTGCGAGTCCTGATTTGGCGTTGCGTTGTCAGAAAATTTAAAAGCATGAAGTAAAATTGGCGAGATATGTGGAACTGCAAAAGATTCGTTACAAATATTACTTAAATTTTTATGAACATGAAAGGCTTCTAAGAAATCCAACTCGCCAACAGTTGAAGGTCTGCAAATAATTTTAGCTTCGGAGAAAACAAATCTATGGCCCATTTCCCAACAGTGTTTCGCGATTGAGGATTTTGAGAGTTCTTTCTTTTTAACATAATTTTCATGTTCCTTTAACCTAAATAAGCTGTTTGTCTTCCTCCACATTCTCGCTCCTGTCATCCCATAAAACAAAAAATGTCTGCTTTTTACACGTTTGTTAACCGCGCTATTAATATATGCTCCGACAAATCACTTCTCAATGATGAACTTAATTTCTTAAGGAGTGTGGCCGTTGACAGAGGTTATTCTTATCAAATCATTGACAATGCTTATAATAAACTTTCGAACCGCAGTGCATCCCACAAAAAACCCAGTGTTCCTTCCACCAATTTCGTTGTCTTACCATTTTATTCAAAAATCTCTCCTCGCATTTCCAGAATACTCAGCAAGTTCGATTTTCATGTCATTTACAGACCCATCAACAAACTAACTTTTTCCAAGTTAAAAGACCCCATCCAACCATTTGATCAGTGGGGCATTTATCACATAAAATGTGAATGTCAAATTGGTTACGTCGGACAGACCCGAAGGGCGCTAAAATTTAGGTTAAAGGAACATGAAAATTACGTTAAAAAGAAAGAACTCTCAAAATCCTCAATCGCGAAACACTGTGGGGAAATGGGCCATAGATTCGTTTTCTCCGAAGCTAAAATTATTTGCAGACCTTCAACTGTTGGCGAGTTGGATTTCTTAGAAGCCTTTCATGTTCATAAAAATTTAAGTAATATTTGTAACGAATCTTTTGCAGTTCCACACATCTCGCCAATTTTACTTCATGCTTTTAAATTTTCTGACAACGCAACGCCAAATCAGGACTCGGCACACGCTGACACCTGATTGGCCTCGCTTTTGCTCCTTTGCTATTTAAACTCTCCCGGCACTTTGTTGATTTCCATTTCTTGCTTGGCGCTGAAGAAGGAAGCTTTAGGCTTTTGAAACATGTTCGCCAATTTTAACTTCATCTATTTGTGTTTTTAAACGTCTTTTTTTCGGGTTTTTACTCAAGTTAACAGTGTATTAGAATATTTTTAGCATATTAAAAGCAATAAAGTGATATACCTTGATAAAAGTGTACCTTGAAACATTGTGTTATTTTTACATATTGTTATGATTGTAATTTCCAGAAGTACCACCGGTGCTCCCCAGATGTAACGGCATTAGACCAACTAACCATTAAACCATTAACTAATTAAAATAATTTTCTTACAACCACATGAGTACATCAGCACAATCAAGTTCATAAAGATAATAGCCTCGCGGTTAAGGATATCTGAACATTTAAAATTAATTTGTTCTCATGAAATCGGGAAAAAATAGAATATCTAATTTAATGAATTTAATGTTAACATTTTTGAACAAATACTAAATTTTAGAATAAAAAAGAAAAAAAAACAGGTTAAAATCCAAACATTCTGAATATTCCTAAAACAAACTATCGCGATCTTACTGCCTTAAACATTTAACCGTCGGTCAAATACCTAAATCACTGATTAAAGCATTCTTATTGGTTGAAGTAGGCTTCGACTGGTGGTTGGGCTATTTCAGTGGTTGGAAAAACTACATATTTTTCGTAGCGAACTACAACTACAACTACTTTCTTATAAATGTAGTTAACTACAGCTACAACTACTTTTTTTTTAATGTAGCGAGCTACACTACTTTTGAAATGTAGTTGCTACTTCGCTACTTTTTAAAAAATAAATAAATAAAAAGAATACACCGTTTGAGGATCGACCAAAAAAATTCGAAAAGTGGTTTACATTAATAAATTACCTCATTTGAATATGGAATAGAAATAGGAATCGTCTTTGAATTTATTTGTTACTTTTCCTTTTTGTTCCTTTTTTTTGCTAAAATTTGTCCTTTTTAGATTTTTTTTTACAATTTTTACGAATATTCGCCACAAGAACCACCTTGTTTTTTTCCTTCGTTCTCTTTTTTTTATTTTTTTCATTTATTTATTATTTTTTTAATTTAAAAGTAGTTTTCAGAAATCGCTACAAACTACTATTTTTTTGTATCGCGCTACTCACTACTCTACTTTTTAAAAAAAGTAGTGCGCTGCACTACAAACTACTAAAAAATGTAGCTACTACAGTAGTTTCGCTACTTGTAGCGCGCTACTTCCGACCACTGGGCTGTTTGACCATGAGTCGAATTTTCTGATGCATGCGTGCATCAGTAATACTCGCGTGCGGCAAGTACCCTCAGCTGTTATTATATAAGTCTCAGACTTTTTTAAAACATTTTTTTTTTAAATATTAAATCAATTCACGAGTTGAGCATTGTCACTTTTGTGAAATTGATTTTACAAAAAACTATTAAATTTTCTTCAAATGAACTAACTACTGAGAAATTCCACAGCAACAGACGGTCATGATATCTGAAGATAGGGGTTAGAGCTGGGGCTCTTTTGCCTGGTTTCGCTGAAGCATTCAAAATTTTAGCCTTATAGTCGGGACGTGAAAACGTCCCGCCTTCATAGTTTGACGGCCGTAGACTAGGCCGCGTCGAAGACAAGGAAAACTTGGTCAGTTACTTAGAATAAGTTAGTAATAATACTACAAAAAAAATAGAAAAGCGAAACTGTGTCCCGTTGCGACAGTGGCGGTGCTACCACCTGGAAGGGAAAGGGAACATGTACCTAAGATCACACAGTGTCAGCCGTCAACCCCAAGTGTAACTAGGGGGGAAGAACAGGGAAGTCCCTCCCGGAACGACGCGAAGAGACTCTAGTGGTTTCGACCAGGGTGTCGTAATAAATGATCATTGCACAAATAATCACTAGAAAGCAATATTCCAACGGCTCATTCATGTCATTCAGAGACTGCAGTTTCGCCCATATTGTGGTCTCATCCCTCTAGAACAGACAGTAAGCGAGCTGGAGGCAGATGTTATCTCATTGAAGCTGAGAGTGCCAACAATCTAGTAATTGAAGTAAATTCAGTTGACGAGCAAGATACTGCAGCAATGGTACTGCCCAAATCCTCAAGCTTTGCCTTCTATACACGAGTTGAGCACTGCCACCGTTGCAGATTCTCGCTGGTGTGCCAAGTTTACTTTAGCTGTAGTTGGGGCCGTGGTGGCCCGATCGGTAAGGCGTGGGACTCGTGTCCGGAGGGACCCGGGTTCGATCCCAGCCGATCAAAGATCCACCGCCTTGATTAATGGTGGCTGGGAGGCGTTAAAAATGTCGTGGTCACAAAGTCCTCCAAGTGAAACGATACCTCTGGGGGTGCTAGAACCTAGGGTTTGCTCGACCCTAGGTTCTGGTTCAAAATTAAGAATAGAGCGCTCTTCAGGGCCCTATCCCGGTTAAACCACGAAGCTGTGGTAGGTACGGGGGACCCTGGAGTGTGAATGATGAAATGAAATGAAATTTAGCTGTAGTTTGATGGCACTCTAGGCTTCAATAAAATGACATCTGCCTCCAGCTCAGTTATTGTCTAGTCCAGATTCATGAGTCCATAGTAGGAATGCGACTACAATCTCTGAATAGCATAATGGAACTGTCGGTACATTGCACGTAGTGCTGCGTTAGCCCAGGCTTAGGGCTGTAACTTATTGCGTAATAACCTGCAAATACTTCAAATATGTTATATTACTGTTTCGTTACACAGTTTAATGAAGAATATGCACTCTACTTCAATATAAAATGCCAATTAAATTTCGAACATTTCCATAAGCAATATTTGAATAATTTCTTTCTATCAATAACGGGCGTATCTTACGGGATTAAGTCCGTTACTGGGTCAAAAAATGGCATTCGGATAATGTTTCTGGAAATTGCCAAAATTTAATGGCATTATACGAGGGGTAACAAGAAAGTAAGGTCTCCTAATTTTTTTTAAATACAAAATGACCTTTTTTTACTAAGTATGATACATCGTTTGAAAGGCCAGGATCTTGGCTATTTTTCAACATAATCGCCATTTTTTTCCAACACCTTCCGCATCCGCGCGATGTACTTTTCTATGCCGGTATCGTATCACTTTCCGTCCGCTTCGCGCAGCCAGGTGTTGACCTCTTTTTGAATCTCCGCGTCTGAAGCAAACTTCTTTCCTCCGAGATGGTTTTTTTTTTTTTGGAGGGCCGTGGTGGCCCGATCGGTAAGGCATCGGACTCGTGTCCGGAGGGACCCGGGTTCAATCCCAGCCGATCAAAGATCCACCGCCTTGATTAATGGTGGCTGGGAGGCGTTAAAAATGTCGTGGTCACAAAGTCCTCCAAGTGAAACGATACCTCTGGGGGTGCTGGGCCTAGGGTTTGCTCGACCCTAGGTTCTAGTTCAAAATTAAGAACAGAGCGCCCTTCAGGGCCCTATCCCGGTTAAACCACGAAGCTGTGGTAGGTACGGGGGACCCTGGAGGTGTGAAATGAAATGAAATGAGATGTTTTTTTAGGGCGGGGAACAAGTGGTAGTCACTTGGGGCCAGGTCGGGACTGTAGGCAGGGTCAAAGAGACCCTGGACCAAATCAGGAAGTTTGGCTGGGAAATCATTGATCACCTTGCCTACAGTCCCGACCTGGCCCAAGTGACTACCACTTGTTCCCCGCCCTAAAAAACATCTCGGAGGGAGGAGGGAAGAAGTTTGCGTCGGACGCGGAGGTTCAAAAAGAGGTCAACACCTGGCTGCGCGAAGCGGACGGAAAGTGGTACGATGGCATAGAAAAGTACATCGTGCGGATGCGGAAGGTGTTGGAAAAAAATTGCGATTATGTTGAAAAATAGCCAAGATCCTGGCCTTTCAAACGATGTATCATACTTAGTAAAAAGAGGTCATTTTGTATTAAAAAAAATAGGAGATCTTACTTTCTTGTCACCCCTAGTATATAAGAATAGTTAATGGTTCTCCATAAAGTTCATGCAATGAAGCAAGAATCTAACCCATTTGGAGTCTTTGCAGGGTGTTTAGTACAACATATGTGTTAAATTTATCAACATTCAATTGCCCTATAACAAATATTTTAAAATGCAAAAATATCTTCACTGCCATACTAACACAATTTGAATTCATTAAAATAAGTTATTCTGCTTTTGGAACAACACAATTACGCATTACAAAGCGTTTTAATTTTACAAAATATATCACGGAGCAAAATATGAAAAAAAAAATATAGCTAAACCTTGCCAAAAATTAAAACTTTTATAGCAAAACATGGAAAAACTTTTAATAGATTTATAATCAACTCCGGTATGAGAATGTAATAACAACATTGTTAACATCAATCTCGTGCTGAACATGGAATAAATACTTGATTCAAGCAAAAAACAATGATGATGTAATAGGATCATTTTGCTTAACACAATTTTTATAAAGGAATAAACTTCATTTTTGAGAGAAGGTCATGTTTAAACTGCTCATTTATGCATCTCATTAACTGAGCTAATACTTCAATTAACTAATCAAGTTTAATTTTTCTCAAATTTGGTTAAAACATGCAAAGTACACCATTAATTAAATGCTTTACCATTAGCTAAAGTGTTAAGAATGTTAAAGTTGGCAGTTTGATAATGGATGATTTTTGTAAGCACCCATCTACAGCATATATTAATTATTTTATGGTTAAAGCTCACGCATAAATCCTTTATAAACGCGATAATAATGATGAACATCGTACATACATTAATCAGGCAGTCCTACATTAATCATTTTCAAATAAATGTATCGCAAACAGTTGCAGCAGTTGTACCCAAAATAGAATTAGTTATCTGAAAAAAATATTATTTTCCTTGAAATTAAGTTGATAAATAACGATGATACTTTCCTTTTTTTTTTATTAATTCTATTAAACTCCTTACATTTTGAGTTTACATCATCGCATTTGATTGATGTGATAGTTTCAACTATTTGATGTAATAGTTTAAAGGTTGTAATAATTAAAAATCGCAACATTTAACATTCATTAAAATGTGATTAGAACGGTTGAGTGGTTTTAAATTGACGATAAGAGAAAAAAACACTTTTTTCACATTCACTGTTAGTTATATTAAAAATATTTAGAGTAATTTTGCACCATGTGGGTTAACTTTGCGCTATTTTTAACTTTTGGCATATTTGAGGCAATGGGAAGCTAAAAGATGAAGTGAACTTCTTAAAATTTTGAGTAAAACTCGTGTAAAACTGAAATCGTAGCTAAGCTTTTGTTGAAAAGTTTTTCCAAATCCCTCTGTATTTCAGCGTTTAATAGGGCTGCTTGTAAAATCTTTTCCCCAAAACAGATGAGATATTCCGAGCCATTTGAACTCTCCAAATTTTTAACTTTCGAACTTTTTTCCCTTTGCTTCTAACTGTAATATTTCAACATTTAAGCCATCGTATCAATTAGTTAAAACTATTACATCTATCAACTGCAAAGATGTAAACTCAAAATGATAGGAATTTTACAGAGTTAATTGCTTTGTTAGGCTTCGACATAAATTATAGAAGACTCAATGCTGCCCTCTTCGGGAAAGATTATAATGGGAGTTTTGTACTTTTTTTATTTTACAAATTAATTGGTAGTAATGTACAGTGTACAGTGTACACTCCTCATTGCATAATCCAGAGCTGAGGAGTCGAGGAGAAATTGTCCTTCTATAGCTGGGATTCCCAAATTTTTACAGCACACAATCCCGACTCCAACTTCGAACCCTTTTTCCTAAAATCAGTCTGACTCCTATTCCACAGCCCTGATATATTCCAATCATTTTGAAGCAGATTTGAAGTTGTTGAGATGCCTCCTCTCATACATTGTAATATTCTATGCTATATAATCAATTTCAGCGATATTTTAATGCTGTTAAATGAAAATGTAGAGTTTTTAAACCTTCATTTTTCTTGCTCAGAGAAAGTAACTTTTTGTCGCTTTTATTAGTTTCACATGTGGGTTTCTTTGTATGTATGTATGTATGTAGCTTTTAACAAAAGATAAAATTCCCGTTATTTGCAAATATAAAAGTAAGGTATTTAATACTATTATTAATACTAAAGGCTAAACTATATTACATACTGATGCGTTATAAGTGTTTCAGTTGTTTGTAAGTAACTCTGATTCATAGACATTGGCTTTTTTTACTAGTCTCAATTTACTTGAAAACTGAGAAAAAAAATCAGGAATTTTTTTTAATGAAAGTAGGGGAGAGTGGTAATGAATGGGCCACTTTTTGGTTTTGAATTTTTGTAATTTTTTCTAACACTTTATTTTAACTCTAAATTGGTGTTTTAGTTACTTTACTTATCTGGCCATCTAAAAAAGTCATAAAAGTTGGGTTAACACCTGTCTATAATGAATTATAATAGAAAATAAAAATTTTGAAATTTGGCCCATTCAACCCCACCTATGGGGTTGAATGGGCCATCGAAGGTAATGAATGGGCCACTAAATGAATTCAATGAAAACATGTGGATTTAATCTTTTATTTGCTGAATATGACAAAATAAATGTGGCACTTGACATGATGATACAAAATCATACTGATTTAAAAATATATAAACATAAAAACTGATGCAATTAAAATAAAACTGATGCATACCAATTGTAGTAGAAAAATGACTAAATAATGAGATTGTAAGAAATGAATAACATCAAATATATATATAAAAAATAACAGATAATACACACTATGATTTAACAAAATTTATACATTTCAAAAATAATATTAAAAATCACTTTCAAAAACTTCATCTTCATTTTCAAACTTGTCAAAATTCAAAATTTTTTTTTTAAATTTACTAGACATCGGGAATAAGAAATATCTAACTTAAGTTACCAAGAAAGAAAATGAAATTGTACTGTGAGGAATATACTATGAAGGAGAGAGGGGGGCTTTTCCAAGTCACGCACTGCGACCAGAGGTCTATTGTACTATAGGAATATAATATAGATCTGCAAATTATATTTAGAAGTTACTACAAACCTATTTTGACGACAGTAATCTTTATCTATGACAGTCAGTTGTGTTTCATATTAAAGCGAAAATCCAAAGAAAAGTGAGAAAAACAATATTTAGGTGGCCCATTCATTACCATGACATAGTGGCCCATTCAGCCCCACCTATACTTTTGCAATACATTTTGGTTTTTTGAGTACATTGAATTTAGATAACATCAAAATGCATCTTAAGATTAGTTTATAGATATGGAAAGACTAACTTATACATATGTATGCAGTGAAATTCTTGGTACATTTTAGCTAGGAAATGTTTTACTAAAAAGGGAAAAACTTACTTTTCAGTCAGATTCTTGACCATGCCACTCTAGTTTGAAAATGGCTCAGCGCAAACGAATGAAAATAGGATGAGTTTAGTAGAACAAAAAGCTACATCTATTGGTGGCATCAAAAGAAAATTCATGCAAATACTTTTTCATATTTTGTTAGTGGCCCATTCATCACCATGGCCCATTCATTACCACTCTCCCCTACTTTTATATTAATACCCTACGTAGTAAGCTGATTATGGAGAATATGCTCCATAGAAAAATCATCATCAACATTTTCTTTGCAAATCTTCTTAAGCAGTTTAATTTTTCCCCTTAACAATCAAGGAGCCCTGAGGAATCGTTGATAGAGCACAAGGTTCCAGCTCCATGTTCAAATCCTTACCAGGATATGAAAGACATTGATGAATATATTAAATCTTCTGATTATGAAAATGCTTATAAGTAGGGACACACCAATAAGCAAATTGGCAGATTACCTAATACCGATTAATCGGCTGTTGCTAATAGGTCAATTAATCTGCTGTTGCTAATGGGTCAATTAATCTGCTGTTGCTAATGGGTCAATTAATCGGCTGTTGCTAATGGGTCAATTAATCGGCTGTTGCTAATGGGTCAATTAATCGGCCGAGCCGATTAATGGTAATGATGATTGTTTTTAATACCGCCAATTTCACCATCACTCCTTTTTTTTCTTTCAAAATTCCGATTTTAAAAATAGCAATGTATTTCTGGGAGAGGATTTTTTTTTCCATTTTCCTAGTTATAACGAAATAATTTCAACATTTTATCAAATTTTTTAGAACCAATTTTCATATTATCGTCAATAATATTATTGACACATTGTTAGTTATATTAATTGGACATAAAAATTCAGAAAAAAAGTGGGAGGTGGAGTCTATGGTGAGCACTCCAATTAAGGAGTACTTTTAATTCATATTTCTTAATAATTAGTAGAAATTTAATTTAATACTTTTAGTCTTTGAAAATTAGAGGTTATCTAAAAGCATTGTGTTAAGGAGAAAACCATCGCCACATGAAAAATGTTGCAACACTGTCTATATATATTTATTCAAAGTAGGAGAACTAATTAATAAACTAACTTTAAATCAACTGTGACTATTATTATTACTGTTAATGGAATTATTCTTTATAGTTTCTTACTGAAGGTATACTTTAAAGAATAATATTTAAAAAATATTTCTTTGGCCGATAAATCGGCACAATTTTGACGATTATTAATAATCGGCAAAGTGGCCGATTATGACCGATTAATCGGTGCATCGCTTGTTATAAGCCCACTTTTCTCTATTTCTTTTTTTTTTCTCTCAAGATGCTTTCCCCACAGCGGTGATGGCCATTTATTGAGGAAAAACTAGTAAGCGACCAACATTACCCCTAACAAAATGAATATCACTGACATAACCATCGACAGATGTCTCTATCAATCAGCTTCATCTGTACAATTCAAACACGAAGTAAATAGACTACAAATTAATCTGTCA
Organism: Uloborus plumipes; assembly: GCA_038373865.1. Taxonomy (NCBI): domain Eukaryota; kingdom Metazoa; phylum Arthropoda; class Arachnida; order Araneae; family Uloboridae; genus Uloborus; species Uloborus plumipes. The sequence continues at coordinate 16,539 of JAXGGA010013896.1, forward strand.
CTTAATTTGTTTACTTTTAATTCTTGGTTTGAAATTACAAGGGGCATCAATTCTGAAGCTTGTCCAAAGACATCGAATTTCTGTGCGACAAACTGTTGCTTAAACCATGCAGCTGAGAGGAAATTCAGAAAAACCAATCGTAAAATGTTGATTAATGAACAGTTTGTGCATGCTTATTTTTGAGCACGAAATGTACCAAATGTATTGCATTTGAATGGAACAAACTTCGGGACAATTCCACCAGAACAGACGTAGCAATCAAACTTTAAAATGCTTGCTATTTTTTGTAATCAAGGAATCCGCACTAAAATTTAGGACAGCATAAATAACATAGAATTAAACAAGAAAGAAGAATTGTAGATTTTTATCGAACCAAATTGTAATTATGTGTGTTAAAATTTAGATTCTTACATCCGTAATGGTGTAATTTCCCTTCAATAAGATGAAATTAGTAGTTTAATTATACTTTCGTATCTGTAACATGTGACGTGACTATTTGCTGTAGACGGTCACAATATACGGGAGGTACATGAATCCTTATCCATGAACTTTTATTCCTTTATTTTTTAATGTGAAATAAGAAAAAAAAGTGCAGTTTGGATTAATTTTGAATCTTTTAACGATTTTGAATTTTTCAGGACAAAGTATTGATTGAAGAGAAGCTCAAAATGTTGACAAACGCAACACAACATAAAATAAACTCACTATAAAAAATCACAAAATTAAAACGGAAAAAAAATCACACATCCAGGAAATATCTAGAAAAATCTATATCAGATATGAACAGTTAGAAACAGCGTATAGTACATTATAAACTTATTGTTAATTCTTATCAGTTGTTATTTCTCCAGTTACACGAAAAATCATTTCTCTTACTTCCTTTTACAACCCAATCAAAAAAATAACAAAAGAAACACACAATATTCAAAGCATCCATCAATTTCAGTGGCAGTCAGTAAACATTTCACCATTAATCACTAGATAAAAGGGGAGAAACCATAATTCCGGGCTCTTATTGGACTTCTGTTTCCCGCTAAAAAGTAAGTGCGAAAAGTATTTTCTTTAAGCTGAGAAAAACCTGGAGATCTGCTCGTAATCAATCAAGATTTATTAGCTCATGCGAAGAAACTTCTTGGGCTTAAAATGCGTTAAGGTTATGAAAGATTTCAAGCAGAGAAATTGATTTGCTCATCCTTAAGGAAAATTTTTCTTTTTTTTTTTTTTTTTTTTTATTAAAAGAGAATTGACATGTCACATGAATGGTAATAAATTATTGCATCATGGGGATAGTGACGAGCAATCAGAATTGGGATTCATATGAATTATCAAGAATTTAAAATTGTTTAGGACAAGGGCAGATCCAGCTTCTGTTTTAGGAGGGAGTCATTTTCGGAAAGTAGGGGTCAAAGTACAATTTTCGTGTGAAAACAGTTTTCGTGTGAAGTTTCGTGGGTTTGGTTCGATTTTTTTTCAAAATATAAGTCCTAAAAATTGTGTTTTATGCTATATTTAGTCGCTTCATGAGCCCCCCCCCCCTCCTCCCTGGATCCATGCCTGATTTAGGATCCCGAATGCTTTCATTAAATTATTTTTTAATTTTCTTCAGAGATATAGGAATATTTCAGTACTAATTGTTAATGGTCATTCCATGTCAAGTGTCCCAAATTTCGAGAAAACCCCCACTCGATCCCCTCCGATTTTGATGAAAATTTTTTTGGAAGTACATATAAGACTCCCAAGTAGCACACTTCGTTTTTTAAAGGTTGTAAAATGGTTATTAACGTTGTAACAACCGATTAAAAACGTTTATAAAACGTTTAAAGGTTATTTGTACTACCTGGGCTTGCATGAAGCCGTACCAAATTATATCTCCATAATTGCTATGGTTCAGCCAATATAAATTATTTTGTGAAGGCCTCTTTTCGTGTCTTGAAAAAAATGACCAAATCGTCAAGTTTGTGTTTTTATTGCTTGCGACCTAAGACGATTATATGGCTCAAATTTGGTGATTCTGATCACTGTTAAGGGTAGAATAGCCTACTTGTGTAACAAAAGCTCAAAGCACTGTAGATTTTTTGCAATTTGCTGCCAAATTCGTATTTTGGCAAATTTTGACTATACGTATCAGCTTGTATCTGCTGAAAGAATGACTTTTTGAAGCTAATTCTTTCCTCGTTTGTAGCCTGATAGTTCGTTCGAAAGGTGTGCAAGTGGCATCTTGATAGCTCAAATAATTGTTGAATTATGCGAGTTGAAATTCCAGTCAAAAAAATTTTTTTTCTCAATTTTGTCTCAATTTCAAAGGGCAATATCTCAAAAGTCATCTTGAATTTCAATTTTCTTTACATTATTGGAAAGAGAACACTTTTCTTAACTGAAAAACGTTGGTTTTATTTTTGAGACGAACCAGTTTTAAGGGGATATTGCAGATCAAAAATGTGTACGTCAATCCACGTGAAATCAAACAAAAAAATTCATAGACCTTAAAAGTTCATGTCAATCTGTTCTATTATAATTTACAGGAGCTATTGCACTTATGTTCTGATGAAAAAACCTATTTTTAGATATTTTTTAACTTTAGTTTTTGTGTGCGCATCCGTAAAAACTCGAAAAATGGCAAAAAATAAAGTTTCGTTTTCAACAAAAAGAATTATATTTTTATCGCTGCTAAAAGAGCTTGAGTCTTTTCCTATGTGTTATTTTAAAGCTCTTGAAATAGAATTTCGGATGATATGTCACTTGGCAAGGTTGTAGGTCATTAATATTTCAAGGTCATAAAAAGCATTTTCCCATTTTTCATCATTTTTCTTTATGAGCTATTGCAATCATAGGCTGAATATCCTAGACTTATCCTCGGCAGTATAAAGAATGGATTTTCAATTACTATTTATCATATTTTCAATCACTTTTGTTATCGTTTACCTGGCGGAAATAATTGTAATATTCAACTCTATCGAAAACTTTCGTTATTGCTTTTTAGAATAATGGCTTTGGAGTCCCATTGTACATTTTTTTTATTACATACACACCATATTAATTGTTTTATTTATTTATTTATCTCATTTATAAATTATTTTTATTTTTAATTTTTTGAAAAGGAAACAATGTTTTTACAACCTTAAAATATAAATGACACCTTGCAAAGTGGAATATCATCCGAAATTCTGCTCCAAATCGTCAAGTTTGTGCTTTTATCGCTCGCGATCTAAGACGATTATCAGGCTCAAATTTGGTGATTCTGATCACTGTTTAGGGTAGAATAGCCTACTTGTATAACAAAAGCTCCATGCACTGTAGATTTATTGCAATTTTCTGCCAAAGTTGGTAAAAAATCGTATTTTGGCAAATTTTGACCATACGTCATCAGCTTGAACAAAATTTTCTTATCTATAAAACGTTATTTTTATTTTTGAGTCAAACCAGTTTCAGGGGGATATTGCAGAACAAAAATGTGTACGTCATTCAACGTGAAATCAAAGAAAAAAAGATATAGACTTCAAAAGTTGATGTCAATTTGTTCTATTAAAATTAACAGGAGCTATTGTACTTATTTTCTGATGAAAAAACCCCTTTTTAGGTATTTTTGACCTTTAGTTTTTGTGTGCGCATCCGTAATAACTCAAGAAATAGCAAAAAATAAAGTTTCGTTTTTAACAAAAATACTTATCTTCTTATCGCTGCTATAAGATCTTGAGTCATTTTCCTATGTGTTATTTTTAAGCTCTTAAAACAGAATTTCGGATGATATGTCACTTCGCAAGGTTGTAGGTCATTAATGTTTCAAGGCCATAAAAAGCATTTTCCCATTTTTCATCATTTTTGTTTATGGCAAAATTGCAATCATAGGCTGAATATCTAGATACATCCTCGGCAGTATAAAGAATGGATTTTCAATTACTACTTATCATATATTCAATTACTATTGTTATCATTTACATAGTGGAAATAATTGCAATATTCAACTCTATCGAAAACTTTCGTTATCGCTTTTTAGAATGATGGCTTTGCAGTCCCATTGTATATATTTTTTATTACATACACACAATATTAATTGTTTTATTTATTTATTTATCTCATTTATAAATTATTTTTATTTTTATTTTTTTGAAAAGGAAACAATGTTTTTACAACCTTAAAATATGAATGACACCTTGCAAAGTGGAAAATCATCCGAAATTCTGCTCCAAAAGTTTTAAGGTAACTCCTAGAAAAGACTCAAGCTCTTATAGCAGCGATAAAAAATAACTCTTTTTGTTAAAAACGAAACTTTATTTTTTGACATTTCTTGAGTTTTTATGGATGCACACACAAAAACTAAAGTTAAAAAATATCTAAAAAAGGTTTTTTTCATCAGAACATAAGTACAATAGCTGCTTCAAATTTCATTAAAGCAAATTGACATGAACTTTTAAGGTCTATGCCTTTTTTTCTTTGATTTCACGTGGAATAATGTACACTTTTTTGATCTGCAATATTCCCTTGAAACTGAATTGTCTCAAAAATAAAACTAACGTTTTTAGTTAAGAAAAGTGTGTTCTTTCCAACAATGTAAAAAAATGGAAATTTAAGATGACCCTTTTGAGATATTGCCCTTTGAAATTGAGACAAAATTGAAAAAAAAAAATTTTGACTGGAGTTTCAACTCGCATAATTCAGCAATTATTTGAGCTATCAAAATACCATTTTGCATACCTTTCGGACGAACCAGGCTACAAACGAGGAAAGAATTAGCTTCAAAAAGTCATTTTTTCAGCAGATACAAGCTGATAACGTATGGTCAAAATTTGTCAAAACACGATTTTTTACCAACTTTAAACAGTGATCAGACTCACCAAATTTGAGCCATATAGTCGCAAGCAATAAAAGCACAAACTTGACGATTCGGTCTTTTTTTTTTTCAAGACACGAAAAAGAGGCCTTTACGAAATAATTTATATTGGCTGAACTATAGAGATCATGGAGCTGTAATTTGGTATGACTTCATGCGAGTCTTATATGTACTTCCAAAAAATATTTCATCAAAATTGGAGGGGGTTGAGTGGGGACGCCTCGTACACTTGACATGGAATGAATGACCCTTAAGTGACAGGCACTCGTTTCATTAACGTACAACTTATTGATATTTTCGGGAGACCAAAACGAAGTTTGTTAAAGAATAATTACCTTGTGTCTAGTTTATCCCGAGCAACACCATAAGAACCTACTTCCAAATAACTAATTTGTTTACTGCTTGAACTATTTACAGGTAAGATAATACAGTGAACTCTCACTTATACACCGCCTCATTTATACGCCTTTTTCACTTATAGGACGATTTTGAGGGTCCCAGCACATTCCATAGCAAAATAACGGTAGTATCATTCGTTTATGCGTCGCTCTGAAGATAAATATTTCACTTATGCGCCGAATTTTCCCTACATTGCAAAAAAATTAACTTATTTTCTTTAAAAAAATTAGAATTTTTCTTCACTTTCCTCTTTCATCTTTTGCCTTCATTGCTCACGGAAGGCATTTTTTCAGCATGAACTGGAGTTCGGAGAGGGACAATTACCTATTATGCATCGTTTTAAAGATAACAGTTTGTAATTAGGTATGCTATAATTTTTGTTTCCTCTTTATCGTTGCAGTTGCGTTACAGTAATTGCCAAACCGTAGTAATAAGTGCCTTTTTCTATAGAAACATTCTTATTCATTCTCTCATTAGAAACTATGATACGTTTTAGTCCCTTAAGGCTACAGTGGACAAATAAAATTGATTTTTTTCAATAATTGATTTATACGTCTAAAACTTTGTGTGCTTGTATTATTGTATATTTACTACATCAAAAAGCATAAAAAACACAAATTAGTGCAAAAACAATGAATACTTTTTTTTCAAATTTCAAATTTAAGTATTTTTTTAACAAAATTTCAAAATGTTCCAGGCGTCGCAATTTTTTTTCAAACTTTGAATTTCCACTTAATTTTCAATCATTAGGCATGATGGCACAAAACAATGCATTAAAAACAATGTTTTATGAAATAGTTTATAAAAGATGGCTGAAAATAAAAATTTTCAGTTGAAAAAATTATATAAATTTTCATTTTCAGCCATCTTTTATAAACTACCACATAAAACATTGTTTTTAATGCATTGTTTTGTGCCATCATGCCTAATGATTGGAAATTAAGTGGAAATTCAAAGTTCGAAAAAAAATTGCGACGCCTGGAACATTTTGAAATTTTGTTAAAAAAATACTTAAATTTGAAATTTGAAAAAAAAGTATTCATTGTTTTTGCACTAATTTGTGTTTTTTACGCTTTTAGATGTAGTAAATATACAATAATACAAGCACACAAAGTTTTAGACTTATAAATCAATAATTGAAAAAATCCAATTTTATTTGTCCACTGTAGCCTTAACTATTCTTGTTAACTTATACGTCTCTTGTACTTAAGTGCCGTTTTCTGTTCGTCCCTTGGGCCGGCGTATAAGTGAGAGTTCACTGTATTCTAAATATCAAGTAACATATATATTATCCATCCGTGAAAACCGCGCCTAGCACTCGAGAACCATTCCACTTAAACAAGGGGTGATGAGTTGTGAATAGGAACTTACCGAAGTTTTAACTAATTTAAAACTTGCATTATTGCTATGCTTTTGACACATTCAATTAAACTATACAATGCGTTTGAAATTAGCATCGTTCTACTTTGTTTCATACGGCTCAAAATGCTTCTTATTATTCTTCCTCTTTATTGTTTTCTTACCTATGACCCCTGTTTTGGTAAGATCAGAGAAGACCTGACGCATTCATAAATACGCGGAAGGTTTTAACTAAGAAAATCAGACACTAGCTCTTTACAATGTATCTCATTTGAACAGACTGTATTTTAAATGACACATCAGAAATGATAATCTTAGAAGGCTTTGACTGAAACAATAGATTAAATATTCATAGATACAAAACCCATAATAAGAGCTACTAGCCGAAGCAATCAGCAACTTAAGCATACACAGCTGAGCTGACAATAACAAGCAAGCATGGTTAGAATTGAAAATGGAAGAAAATCGAATGCTATAAAGCGCCAGCAGTTGATATACTATAAGAACAATTGACATACCGTAAAGTCGGGTTACTTGGACCCACAAGAGGGTTACTTGAGCCCACAGTAAAATGATAAAATCTGGGTTTGGTACTAGCATTAGAGACTGCAGAGTGCTTCTACCTAGAGGAGAAACGAGGAACTACGTGCAAGTCTTCAACTAATAAGTACCAAACCTAGATTTTATCATTTTACTGTAATGGGCTCAAGTAACCCCTTAGAGTCCAAGTAACCCGACTTTAAGGTATTCCATTACTTGACGTGATCTTGTTGTAAGACGGAAAAACAAATGAGATTGAAACCGAAAGCAAATTAATGATAGAAGTACGTTTTAAAAAAATGCAAGGACTTCTTCTTTAGGGTAGGGGACCGGCACATTTCAAATATGCCTAGGGGCGGCATGGAGCTAAAGGTTCAGGTGGTTCAGGTCAAGGAGTGAGCAAAATTGATATTTGGACCGAAATTTGAAGGACAATTTTTTCGCGATTGGAATACTTCATTTACTGCGGGGTAAAAGGAAGTAAAAAGAAGAAGGTAACGTCTAAAGTTACAAGAACTTGCTTCTCAATAAGTTAATCAAGCAATAAGCGCAACATTTGGACACCCTTGTGCAATTTTTTTAAAATGTACCTTTTGTTCTCTTGAAATGTCAGTTCTATTTTGGAGCACTTAAAACGAAATATTATCTTTTAATTTTTTTAAGTGCAGCTAATGTTGATTCACAAAATCAGCTGCTTTGTAAAATCAAATATCTGGGTACGAATGTGATTTTAATTACCGGCAGACACTAGCACTAAATTCTACCATTAAAAAAAGTTATCTCTCAAGTATCGTCAATTTGAATTTCGGGTACTTCCAATGCTTCAAAGTCTGAAACAAGCTGTAAACTTAGACTTGGATTATCTTGATAAATAAAGACACATTCTACTGGGTTTTGTGAGTTCCTTCTAAATATGCACTTGTTTTGTGTGTAATTTTTCTGAGAATTTCATCGTTTCAAGTCGTTTTCAAATATTTGTTTTTGGCATTTTCTTGCTATCTACCACAACTTGAAAGAGGTCAAGAACTGGACAAAGCCCTGGTAGGCTCCAAGCTCCTCTTGGGTCTTTCTATCACCCCCTTTCGTTTGGCAGAATAGACCGAATTCATCCTGTACATGGTAAAATGAACTAACGCATTCTTAACGAAATGTGAATTAGAAAGGCAAGAACACAAAAGTATATCACAATTCAATTAAATCAAAAAACCACAAATAATCAATAAATTTAAACATGTTCAATGTCTTGAGAATAATAGTTAACTTCTAGTTGTTTTTCTTTTAATAAGAAAGCTATGCGGCTACACTACTTAGAACTGAGAATTCTGTTGATAACCTACATTCAATTTAATCTTGTTTGACAAATCCCGCGGCTTTAGTCCTCACATCACGTCTTCAACAATTCCCTTGTCTATATGGGGAATTGTGCTTTCACCGTAATAAGCGCTGGAATGATTGTTTATCACGGAAAAAGTGTTAAGGCATTAAAACTAAGACATATACAAAAAGAAGTATTGTTCAATCAATGCCAAACAACAGTGGTGAATAATGATTTACTTCGTGTTTTATAGCTTTAAGTCTTAAGTACTTTACTGTACAAACTGTAGCGTTATATTTGTACAGTATGTTGTGTTCATACATAATGTACAACCACTTAATTTGATTCAATGACGTAGTGGTTTCCTAAATAGTATTTTCTTGACTATTTTTGAAAATCCGAACGACCTGCACTGTAAAAAATGAATGTTGTTTTTACAGTATATTGCACTAGTTTTATAGTAATAAACTGAAAAATTGTTAATTTTACAGTAATAAAATTGAAAAAATTACTAACTTTACGGAACAAAACTAAAATTGCTAATTTTACAATAATAAACTGTTAAAATGCTAATAGTTTATTACCGTGCATTTTACAGTTTTAAACTGGAACCACTGCTGCCAGTATTACACTGTTGTTTTTACAGTATAATATAGCTAAATTTTATGGCAATAAACTGTAAAATCTCTAACTTTACAGAAAGAAACTGAAAAATTGTTAGTTTTACAGTTTTAAATTGGAACCTCGGCTGTCAGTATCATACTATAAAAACAATAGTTCTTTTTTTTTTGTAGTGTATGATTCCAAATAGTTCGGATTTTTAACACTCTACGGTATGAAAAGAGGTTGCTTAAAAAATAGTGACTATCCAAACCCAACACCATAACTCTCTAGTTTGAATGAGTAAAAGTTTACCCGAGTTCACCATCTCGCATCACCAGTATCATCTCTTAAGCAGCTATCGGACATAATGAAATTAAATTTTCTTAATCTTTGTGAAATTTTTAAGACTTCTTGTCATTAGCATGGCATAGTCTCAGAGGCATAATAGGCTTTATTTTATATCCATTAAGTGAAGAAATACTATATAGATAAATAGCTTGGGGAAATGGCTGGTATAATTTTCTGGACAGGACAAAAGTTTTTGCAAGATATCGGAAAAAATTCACTAAATAATATGACATTTTATTTTCCAATATAATGAGGACCTATACTGCCGTGGTAAGCGCAAAAGTCGTATCTGCCAGTAGAGCTCAAACTGAGAAAAAACTCTTTAAAGTTTTGCTCCTCCATGTATTTGATTTGGATGATACTTTTTCAGAAATTTTTAAAAAGTGTTTTTTGTTCTCAAATGACCATAAAACATTGTATGTGGGTAAAATACGTCACAAAGAGCCACCTGGTGGCGATAACTCAATTTTGTTAGAAAGTGCAGCTACGACTTATGTGCTTAGCACGTCAGTTAGTCAGTCTGCACTGAAAAATTCAGGAAGGAGAACAAAGTTAAAAAACATTCCCGTCATTTAGGGGGGCAGGGGGGTCAATTTCCCCCCTCCCCTGACTTTGAGAAATCAGTGTATTTACATAGAAGTGGGCGTGGTTTTTGTTGTTTTCTGGTGAAATTGTATTGTGTTTTTACCCTTTGCCCCCCCCCCCCCCTTGGAAAAACTTGAAATGACGTCCCTGTTAAAAAATAAAAGAATGACGAATTTTGAAAAATGCTAGATCCCTACTCTAAAAAGAGACCTTGGAAAAACCTGATGATTTTACAAACATCAGTTTGTAGAAACGTCAATGTAGTTCGTGGAAAAGACATTGGTGAGGCTTTTCCCCAATAAGAAGATTGCAGCTAAATTTTTCCAGATGTAGCGAATTTTTTGGCGACACTTTGAATTTTTTAACAATGTGTTTGTTCAATCAATAAGTTAAATTATTAAACCTCAATAGAATGCAAGAAAGTTTGAAAGAAAATATGAATAGAGAGCAGTGAAGGACATGTGGCTATCCAAACCCAGCAACATGACTTTCTAGTTTGAATTGGTAAAATAAGTTTGTAACCATATCCACCATTTTGGACTTTTCAGTATCAGCTCTTAAGCAGCCATCGGACATAATTAAGTAGAATTTTCTTAATCTTCGTCAAAGTTTTAAGACTTCCTGTCATTAGCAGGGCGAAGTCTCTGAGGCATAATTTAATCGCGGCGGATTTAAGCATTTTATATCTTCATGCTTCGTTGGAATCTAATGACGTTTAATGACTCCTATCGATATGTGGGGCAGTAAATATATGACGTCATGTTGCGTAAGTTTTGATGGCATTTTTCTTAGCCCGAGGAATAATTATATTAAGAATTCATTAAATTATCCTTTTAGATGTGAACGTACAGTGAATTAATTAATCAACTACTTGGTGTGACTTCTTTTTCATACTAATGATGATGAAACTAATCTTAAGTTTAAAATATTTATCGATTTTTAATTCATGCTTTGACAGCAGTATTATATATATATATATATATATAAAAATTACGTGTCCCTGTGTTTGTGGCCAATGGACTCCTCAGCTACTGAACCGATTTTAACCAAATTTTACACGCAGTTTCAGTTTGGTCCAACTTAAATGATAGGATAGTTTTTATCTCAATTTAGGACCGCAATATATTTTTTATTGCAAATTATCTATTTAGCTACCAGCTTTTCTGTATTCTTGGCTTCTATAAGATAAAATCTGCTGCTGGGTTGTCAGTTGCTTCGGAAGCAAAAAGCAATAGTGGTAACGATCAAGGATGTCGAATCGGTTTCTGGCATATTCGTCCCGATTCTCTTAATTTAAATTGTGCGTGTAAGTATTATTAAATCAATATTCGGAAAAGTATTATTTGCTTACTTCTCCTTTACTTAATTCAATTTATTAAAGCAGTTTAGATACTTAACATATGCTATTTTGTATGTTTTAAAAATATTTTTCACTCATGTTTAGGTACAAATATTTTTTTAGGAAAATTATTTTAGTGAAAAATATCATACCTTTTTCGAGCTTTGAGTTATAAAATATTCATATTGTTTAGTGATTTTTATGTCAGGTGTATTTAGACAAAGAAAGGCTCACTGCATTATGTGATCTTTTACCTATGTAATATTTAAATTTTTAGTGATTTAGTTCAGAATTGTATTTGCTAAGCGTATCCATCTGCAGCAATAAATTTGCAAATTATCGTTCAACAATACATTTGGTATTTACTATTCAAAAAACAAATTCTTAGGAGGGAAAATGTACTGTTTTATGGTGCGAAGATTAAAATTATTTCTATACACACAATTTTTACCGTCACATTGCTTTGTAACATAAATATACACCTCATAGTTTGCGATTCAAAATTCGACTGTTTCGTAAATATCGTACCTTTTCGGGTTTTTAAGTTATACAATATTCATTTTTTTGTGATTTTGTATTTCAATTGTATTGTAATAAAAAAAGGTTTTACTGTAATTTGTGAACTTTTACCTGTGTAATATTAAAATTTAGAGTGATTTTGCTCAGAATTGTATTTTCTAAACGTACCTCTCTGCATTCATAAGTTTTCAAATTATTACTATTATAGCTTATTTTTTATTTTTATTTTTTTCCTTAGTAAATACAAATGTATTCTTGGACGACAATTTGCACATTTATAACCGTAGGTAGTACGGTAGTTCGCTCAGTATATAACATTTTTAACTAAATCACTCTAATTTTCCATTCTACACAGGTAAAATTCGCAAATAACAGTAAAACTTTTTTTTAATGTCTTTTATTAAGGTGCGAAGATTAAAATTATTTCTATACACACTATTTTTACAGTCACATTACTTTGTAACATAAATATACACCTCATTGTTTGCGATTCAAAATTCGACTGTTTCGTAAATATTGTACCTTTTCGGGTTTTTAAGTTATACAGTATTCATTTTTTGTGACTTTGTATTTCAATTGTATTGGTTAATTATCTACCCTACCTACATTATTAAAAAATAAAATGTTACATTAAAAAATAAAATGTTACATTAAAAATAAAATGTTACAATAGCAATTAGCAAATTTTTAATTAACTCAATTGTTACAAGCTTGAATATAATGTTTCTAAGTACTAAAATTTTACATTTTTTGTTGATTTTTTGTTTCTAGCAAACTTAGGAAATTTTTGTTCGATTGTTTTCATATTTTGACCTCAAATTCATATTTATATAAAGTAACTATCTCTATAACGGTAATAAAGTTTTTCGTTTCTATTGAAACATTATAGTTTAACCCATACCTTAGCCACAGCAACGCGTGGCCGGGTCAGCATATATAGATATATATGATATATATATATATATATAATATATATATATATATATATATATATATATATATATATATATATATATATATTTATATATATATACTATATATATATAGGTGATTCTACGATCAATGCGTTTTTTGTGTCCCCAAAGAAAAAATAATCTGTATTAATTTCACACTCATTATATCACTAGTAGCCGCTATTTTTATGATTGTAGTGGTAAGGGTCAGACGAAATTTCAATTTTTGGGAGGTTTATCGATACCAGGGGAAAATGCGTTGCCAGGGGAGTGACACTATTGGCAGAATTCTAGTTTAATTTACTATTATTTCGTTTATTTTTCGGTGTAAAATCAGAGTATGGACTCATTTCTATAAGACCTGTATTCAAAAAAAAAATTTGCGTTGTAATAAAATAAAAAAATCAATCTTGAAAACACGACATGTTGCATACAAGTCGCACCGCAGATCCCAAATAAAAACACTTCCCGCATTATTTACGTTCATTCAAATTGCTTTCACAAGGGCAATTAAGATTAAAAATGAAATTAATTATGCTTATAACGCAGTTTTAATGTATATTTAAACTTTTTCTGGAACAAAACTGCCAGGGGAGTGACGCCAGAGAAGTGACAAAATCACACATTACCTATAAAAACAACATTACGCGTTCTTCTTACCAGAACTTTACGTAAACCGTGATGTCTACACCCAATAAACATTACATTATACATACGCACACTTATGTAACGATGAAATATAAAAAGTTACACTTACCAGGGAAAATACTACAACGACTGGCGCTGTACGCTTTGAGGCACTTTCAACGAGAACTGATGCAATAATATTCGATTTTTTTAAAAACCTCTTAGCTTGCTTTTAACTTTACTTAGTATTGCACTGGTTATTCGCAATCAACGTCATTCTTATGCATTTTTTATGCTAAATTGCAGTCTTTGAAGTTCGCCAGGTGAGGATGACACTGTTGATATGACCCGTTGAAAAGTGTATTTTTTTAAAAATAATAATAAATATTTTTTCAATGTTTACTGATGAAATGTGTTTCTCTGTTCATGTAAGTGTATGATTATGGCAAAAAAACATTATTCCAAGTTAGCAAAAATTGAACGACGAACATGTTTCTATAAAAACTAGTATTTGAACAGGTCAGGGGAGTGTACATTTATGACTTTTTTCAGCCATAAATGCTAAAGGGCGATTCTCTGTAAACTGGTAATTGGCTGTCCGGACTGAGAATTTTAAAAATAATAAAGTGTAATAAAGTAATTATCGCTCTTTATACAAGTAAAGCATTTATACTTTGTGGCCCAATTGTATTTGGAGTGATAACAATTTAATTTTTTTTTCTAGAAATTATCTAAGCTCCAAAAACACAGTCCCCTGGCTGTCCCAATCCCATAGTCTGACTGTTAAAGATAGTATTTCAAAAAACCTATTAACACTACATAAATTTGGCAATTAATATCTAAAAGTAGAAGAATGAAGCTATATTTTTCTTATGAAATAAGGTATAATTACGTATTTCAAAAACTTAAAATTGTCATGTAAATTCTGTCCAGAGTTTTTTCGAACAGTCCCCTGCAACAAATTCAAAGCTGTAATACGAAAAATCTATAACTTTTGCAAATTCTTTTTGGCATGAAGTTTAAAGTAATCAGTGTGAATTTGACGAAATCGCCGTGAACGGTGTTGAAACGCTACTTTGCTTAGTTTGAGAGCCACATTTGTGCTGAAAGTATGCATCGTGATCGTTGCGAAAACAGTCCTCTGGGAAGTGATTTTATTAATGGCAATTAGTTTAAATATAAAACATATTAGTTATTATGTCCACGATTTCTGCCTAAATTTATAGGTAGTCTCGAAACTAATTATGTTCCAATAGTTTTGCAGATATTACGCTACAAAGGGCAAAAATACAGCTACCTGGCACAGTCCCCTGCCTAGTTATACTAGGCGGGGGAGTAACCCCCTATCATGATTTATCAGAAAAACATAAACTTCAATTGGCCCTCTTTCAAACCAAAGTAATAGATTCATTTTCTGAGCAATAGTATTATAATTATACGAACATTTCAAAAAACCATGAGAACCATGATTTCGAGTGAAGAATGACGAGTTTACAGAGAATCGCCCATATATAATATATATATATATATATAATATATATATTATATATATATATATATATATAGTATATATATATATATATATATATATATATATATATATATATATATTGATTGTTTTCATTTTCGGCTTTAAATGAAAACTGACGTATACAAAAACTTCACAAAGAAAAACTTAAAGCTGAATTTAGAAATAAACTGTTTCAGTTTTACAGAATAAAGTTTCACAATTCAAGGTATTAACCCCAAAATTAAAGATTTCGTTGCTGAATTCACATCGGCTTACATAGTAACTGCGTAAAAGTGATATTGTTGAATTTCTATGATGTCGAAATGCTTATTTTAAAAAACAACTTAGAAATGTGGAAAATTTATTCTTTGTAAATGCATATAAGTGACCGAAAAATTTGATTGTCATATCTATAGAGTGTAGGACTATTTTATTCGCCTATAAAAAAAACTAGGGTTTCAAAAAAACACTTAGTCAAACCATTTGACGCCTGTCAGAAATGCTGTCAATTTTTCTCGTGTCTATCAGAAAATCTGATGTATTCAAATATTCAAAATCATACTGCATTGATGTGATCTGCAAATAGTGTGAAAGAATTCAATGGGGTGGAAAATAGGAGTTTTGCTTTCATTTTGAAAACTGATTTTAGAACATTTCAGAGTCTGACAATTGATAAAATCTCTGGAGTTTATGTGAGGGTCATTGCATGAGCCAGCGCGGGACATTCTAAATAGTTCTGTCAGTAGGTTTTGTTCCATAAATACAAATAAAATAAGCTAGGAATATTCGTTTTGGTATCAATAGAAAATATTTGCCTTTTTGTTATAACATAGAAACTTTAAAGTTGATAATTTTAAAGAATACAATTCAAAAATATGCATTTTAATGCATGTAACGGAATGGGACTCATACAAAAGGAAAATTATTTCCAAATAAAGAAAAGTAAATTGTTTAACAAAACAAAATATGTGTTCTCACTAATACCTTCAGAAATAAATAACTTTTCAAGATGTTCCATAACATCATGTACAAACGCGGAATGGGGGTAGAGAACATGATAGCAAGCAAGAATCATTTGAGAACATATGGTCGCAATTGCAAGGCTGACACGCAACATGCGTACCTTTATCCAGACAGTAAAAGATGCGAAACAAGTAACAAAAAATAATAAATTACTCCACAAATAAGATTTTACATTGTATCAAGTAATACATGTGAATCTAGACAGTAAAAAAGAATTTACTAGTTTTATTATTGTATGTTATTGCTGTGACGGAAAGGGACAACTACAAAATCTACAAAATGATAAAGATGTTGGAGAAATTTTAGGTACACAAATCACTAAATTTGAATTTTCACGTTTGTTGTTGACTTTTAACTGTCTTCAAGTAAAAATTAACAACCACAAAGATATATTCCTTTGTAAATAGCATTAAAAGGAAATGCAATTTTTAATAAACTGCATGCAATGAGTGTTAGGTTTCCCTTTCATGTTTTTTCACACTAATCATAATTGTTGTTCATTATAATTTAACTTCTTATTTGAACAAAATATTACATACATTTCACACCTGAGACAATAGTGAGAGACTTAAAAATGGATCCTTCAGTGGGAACCAGAATTATGTTAATTTCAATGTAGGGGAGAGTGGTAATGAACGGGCCACTTTTTGGTTTTGAATTTTTGTAATTTTTTCTAACACTTTGTTTTAACTCTAAATTAGTGTTTTAGTTACTTTACTTATCTGACTATCTAAAAAAGTCATAAAAGTTGGATTAGCACCTGTCTATAATGAATTATAATAGAAAATAAAAATTTTGAAATTTGGCCCATACAACCCCACCTATGGGGTTGAATGGGCCATCGAAGGTAATGAATGGGCCACTAAATGAATTCAATGAAAACATGTAGATTTAATCTTTTATTTGCTGAATATGACAAAATAAATGTGGCATTTGACATGATGATACAAAATCATACTGATTTAAAATTATATAAACATCAAAACTGATGCAATTAAAATAAAACTGATGCATACCAATTGTAGCAGAAAAATGACTAAATAATGAGATTGTAAGAAATAAATAACATCAAATATATATAAAAAAATAACAGATAATACACACTATGATTTAAACAAAATTATATATATTTCAAAAATAATATTAAAAATCACTTTCAAAAACTTCATCTTCATTTTCAAACTTGTCAAAATTCAAAATTTTTTTTTTAAATTTACTAGACATCGGGAATAAGAAATATC
>JAXGGA010013897.1:0-33723 GCA_038373865.1 Uloborus plumipes
ATTTGCTATTGCACTTGCAGTTGAAAAATTTCCCGAAATACAATCATTTTTACGGAGTACAATAACGAAGTGGTACAATTTAGCATAATGTGCAACCAACCCAACCTACAAAGAATGTGTGACACAGCTTAAAAAGGTTAGGAACGCTGCCTTATGAAATTTAAAATAAAAAAAAATTCCGTAGCACTTTTTCATTGGAATTGTGAAAAAAGACTTGGCTCCTATACTGTAAAAAATAAATGTTGTTCTTACGGTATAATGCAGCTAATTTTATAGTAATAAACTGAAAAATTTGCTAATTTTACTGTTTATGACCAAGCATTTTGCAGTTTTAAACTGAAACCTCTGCTGCCAGTATTATACTGTTTTTTTACAGTATAATACAGCTAAATTTTACGGCAATAAACTGTAAAATTGCTAGTTTTGCAGTTAATTACTGTGCATTTTACAGTTTTAAATTGAAACCTCGGCTGACATTATTATACTGTAAAAACAACAGTTCATTTTTTGCAGTGTAGAAATTTCGAAGAATCGACAGTGTTCTTCATTTGTGACGCCATGCGCTGAAACGTAAAACTAAAATTAAATCTGCGCACCGATTAAAATAATTTCTAAAAAAATATATAACTTTGCCAATTTATTTTTTGAAGTGTTAAATCCTATGATATGAAGCATACCCTTTCGGAAAAAGTACTTTCAAATTTTAGGAAACACCCCATTCACACAAAGTTTAAATGGACATACATACATCAAACTGTAAGTTTATTATCTATCATATTCATTCTATCTTTGAATAATTTTCATTATCGTCGCAATAGGAGCGTTGTAAGTGTTCGTACTTTTATTTTATAGCCAAATGATGTTAGATAGTAAGCACTAGAGTTATTTAATAAAAAATTTCATTTTTATTGCTTTTTTCCCTTTCGTTGAAACAAACTAATAGGAGCCAATCGAAATCTCCACTTACTTGAATCTAAATTACTTTTTTACTTCCTTTTACGTAGTAAAGGAAGTATTGTGATCGCGAAAAAAAAATCACTCAAATTTGAGTCTAAATTTTGATTTTGCTCACCCCCGAATGAATGTTCAGTAGTTTTTTCGACCTGTCAGCACGTGCGTATGTACCTACCAACATATAAACAGCCGAAAAATCCTTTTCAACCACCCCCGAGTTAATTACGACGAGTTTTCTCGTGACGTCTGTATGTACGTGTGTGCGTATGTATGTATGTGGGTCGCCTAACTCAAAAACTATATGCCGTAGAAGCTTCTAGCTTGGTATGTAGGCTCTGAGGATGGTCTAGTTGTGCACCTCCTCTTGTGGTTGCATTCGAATGTTCCCAAGGGGGTGTTTTACCCCTTTTTGGGGGTAAATCAGTGTTAATTTCAATGCAGACTCAAGTGATATGAATTGGCGCGACCACTTGGCGATATGTCGCCAACTTAGCGATATATCGCCAAGTTGGCGACAAATTTGGCGAAAAAATTATTTTTTGAATTTGGGTTAACTTGGCGCTATTGGCGATATTTTGCTAAAAATTCACTGAATGATATTAAAATCAGCAATATTTAGAAAATTAACCACTGTAAAACAATTTTTGCCTTGTTTCGTGGCAGATTAGGGGAGTAAATATTTGAATTGTTACCTTGCTCACTCCAAGCACTTTTTTTAACACTTAAGGCAACTACTAAGAAATTTACACGGAAAAGGAAGTAGTGTGGGGTCCATACCAGATTTTTAAAAAATGTTTTAATATTATTGATTCGATATGTTTGAATATTTGAAATGTACAAAGTTTTTCACAGAATCGTTACGGTGTAGATAACGTTTTAAAAACAAAGCTCTTTTGCAGCACAAATACTGCATTGCAAAAAATGAATGTTGTTTTTACAGTATAATACAGTTAATTTGTAGTAATAAACTGTAAAAATTTCCAATTTTACAGTAATAAACTGTAAAATTGCTAATTTTCAGTACTAAACAGTAAAATTGCTAATTTTACAGTGATAAACTAAAATTGCTAATTTTAACTTTATTTCCTTGCATTTTACAGTTTTATTAAACTGGAACCTCGGCTGCCAGAATTATACTGTTGTTTCTGCGGTATAATATTGCTAAATTTTACGGCAATAAACTAAAATTTCTAACTTTACAGTAATAAACTGTGAAATTGCTAGTTTTACAGTTTATTACTGTGCATCTTACAGTTTTAAATTGGAACCTCAGCTGCTAGTACTGTAAAAGCAACTACTGTAAAAACAACAGCTCCTTTTTTGCATTGTGCTAATAAAAGTTTTCAGAAGCATTAACGAAATTGCTTTTAAATAATATGCGAAAAAAATCTCTCCTCTTCCTTATATCCTTTACTATTGAAACTTACATTTTCCATACCGATACGAACATTCATAAATGTCACATTTTTTATGACTTTTATTCAGCAATGATTGATGCCATATTGAACGAAAAACATCTTGCATTTTTTATTTTAGAAATTATATTAAGGAAAAAGTCGCAATAATAATTTCGAGCTATGAGTGCTTAAAAAATGCCATCAAGATTTAATTGCTTCCTTGACACTTCAAAGCTTTGGACGTTGTTGAATTGAATGCGTATTTCCTGTTTATACGTGTATCTACTTTTATTGAACTTAAAAATGAGGTTCTCAGAGACACGTGTATTAAAACAATATTGCTCCATCGTGCTCCACACATAACTAAATTAATTTACGCCAGAAAATCCGCTGTCCCCCCCCCCCCCCACCACCACCACCACACCCACCCACGCATTTCAGGGATTCCTAACCTGTGAGTCGCTACCCAAAAGGGGTTGTGGAGCATTTTTTAAGGAGCCGCGGCATTATTCCCACTTTTGAAATATACAATGAGGCACAATTTTTAAACTATAGCATAAGAATAAATGGTATATTTTTATTTCCCTCTGTATCGATGTGAATGGAATTGTTTATTTCAGAGAAAAAAAAGTATTTTACTAACGAGACTTTATTAAACCGATTACTAACAATAGTTCAACACGGACGACATCTTATTTTGCGTGTAATTCGGACTACCTTGCATCTAATAATTTTGAAATCGATTTTAATATCTTTTTACAATATTATGTCGTTAAACATTTTTTAATATAGGTGCTAGCTTTTATGGAGGCCGCACAAGAGAATCGCGGAAGCCACATGCGGCCTGAGGGCCACAGGCTCCCCACCTCTGATTTAAATTATATTTTCAATTCATAAATCATTTGTAAAGATAAATCTTCAAAGAAAAATTTCTTTTCGCGGCTAATGAATTAATTAGTAACGTTTATGCCCTGTTAGCAGTGCCGTATTTACGTTTGGGCTTAATGGGCTATAGCCCAGGGCGGCACGATTAGGGGGGCGGCACTTTTTTCATGCAAAGTGAAGACCCCCCCCCCCCCCTTTTTTTAGACAGCAGGGCGGATCGGCCGCGAGAATGGACCTTTTTTTCTTCTCTTTTTTTTTATTTTTAGTCACCAGGACGGCAGCGGTCACATTTTCTTTCCTTGTATTGTTTTAATATCATTGTTATTTCTTTACTTTACTTTGTTTACTTTATTCCGATTGCAAGTTGTTGATAAGGTCTAGTTACATTTTTCTTTCATTTAAATCTTTAAACAATATTTAAAAATTTTTAAAACTATTTTTGAAACAAATATGTGAAGATTATTCATTTCAAAAACTTTTAAATTTCGAAAGAAAGTTCTTAATGTAATTAAGTACTAAAAATGTTGATTTATAATAATGCAAGAGCAGATTTGTAGTAGTAAAAGTTGAGATTCGCAAAAAACGAATTTTTACCAATTGGCTGGTAGTTGACAACCAACCAATTTCAGGTTTAACTAGCTGTGTGGCCGGACTTTGCACGGTTTACCTTGAAAATACATATTATGTCAAGTAAATAAAAGAGTTTTTTTTTTTTTACAACTCTGAAATTCAACACCTCAAGGGGGGCGACCAGTTTCAAGAGCCCAGGGCGGCCTCACGTCCAAATACGCCTCTGCCTGTTAGAGACTTATTCCCGGCCACTTTGGTGCTTTTTATTGACATTTAAACAGTTTCAAAAAAAAAATAAATAAATAAATAAATAAATAAATAAAATGTACGCTGCACCCTATATTCTTAAACCTGTCTTCCCAGTCCATATAAACCAGTGGTTCCCAACCTTTTTCTCGTCGCTACCCCTTTTTAACCAGCTATATGCCCCTCCCCCTTATACATACAACATATGAGTGTGTATGTATGCGTAAATATTGAGTCTACTACTCTGTTACTACAGATTCTCTCTCTCAGGAATTGCTCGAAATTGTTTCAAAGACGAAATTTTCAGTTTTTTTGGATTGTTTGGGGGAATTAAAATCGCTGACTGTTTCGTGAAATTTGTAGAAATTGAAGTTCTTTAATCAAAATAATCGATTATCATGGGATACGTTAGGGAGGGGCGCCTCTCTTCTAGATTCACCACTCTGCGTTCAATTATTGACCCCTCTCAAAAGTGTTTCTATTTTTCTCCTGTATATATTAATTTTAAAACTTGAAAAATAAAATTTTTTTAACTCTAAATGTCGCGACCCCATAAGAAATGCTTCGCTGCCCCATTTGGGTCGCGACCCACAGGTTGGGAACCTTTGAGCTAAACACACAACGAAACCACACGGATTTTACTTAACACAAAGGAGGCTCCAAGAAATTTCCTCGGGGCTGCAATTTGTAGTAAAAATAATATATGGTGCGAGATATTTTATGTTATCCGAGAATTATTGAAGCTGGAAAGGTATATGGAGGAAAGATGAAATTAAATCCGTTTTTAATAACAATTAAAAGAAGAAAAAAACACTAGATTTGCACAGTAGCGCGGTTAGAATTTGCTTTCTGGATGGATTTTTCTGTTCATAACCGCCTTTATATTAAAGCTTGAGACTAAAAAAAAATTAATGATGGCCAGTAAATCCAAAAAAAATGAGTGGCCACTTTGGCGTTGTTGGTGGCCACTTTGAATCAAGTTCCAAAATGGCACTCCCACTTCACTTCATTCTGCGTACAGTAATATTACACTATGTACTTGCATTCATCTTAACTAAACTACTATATATAAAAGATAAATGTTTTTAAAAACTTACGAATATTTTCTGAAAAAGAAAATTACAGTAGCCCCTCGTTATATCGCGCCTCGTTATATCGCTCATTCAGATATATCGCTCTTTTCTTTTGTCCCCCCCCCCCCCAAAAAAAAAAAAAACACTTTTAGTTCGAAACCATTTTTGAGAAAATATGTAAGGTGCTCAGAAAAGGTCTCGTTCTCATTTATTTTGTCATCAATGAACAAAACGAAGGTTCTTCTATTCTTCTGAATTCGCTGAAAAGCAGCAAATTCCTGTCACCCAAACTTGCATAGGGGAGACTGGGTACGGTTGTGACAATTTTCATTTGCTCCCCCATAGATCCCTTAGCAATGCCTGTGAGCTGGTTTAAAGTTGTTTTTATGTTAAAGTGTTTATTTGCCTGCTTATAAACACTAAAATTTTCTCCCTAAGTACAATAGTTAACTCACAGGACCAAATTAAACAAAAAAGGAAAACATGTCACAACCGACCCCGCCCCAGGGGCGGTTGTGACAGTGCTTGGGGTCGGTTGTGACAAGTTCAAAAATACAGCAAAACAGTCTAGATCACTTTTAATTTCAAGTAATATTAAACGTAATTCAACATAACCTTCATCTGGGAAAGTTTAACATTTAACAATGTGTCTCGTTCAGTTGAAGTAGCCTTATACCAAGTCTTACAAAAATATCAGGTTTTTGGAATTTCGTAACGTCTGTTTTGGCAACATTATGCACATCCTGTGGGTCATAACCGTGTCTGTTCATAACAATTCTCAAGTATCAAAGAGAGATTTCACATTTATTTGTTTTATTGAAGCTTGTTACTCTTGAAAGGCTAGTTGCATGAGCTACTCGAACAGACGTGAAACATTTCTATTCATAAATGAACGGGACCATTTGTCATATCTGCTTTCAGCGTATATGTAAGCTCAAAAGCACTTTATTATGAGCAATATAACCTATACACACGTTGTTTTCATTGTGACAGCGCCGGCCGGCTCCATCGCGTTTACGAATGAATGTTTCGTAGCAAAGACTTACGATTAACGTTGCATTTCCAAAGCTGTCCGAAAGAAAAAAAAAGTTTCACTTCTTTATAAGCTTTTTTATATTTCATTAGGTCACACTGCCCTATTTCTGTCTTCTCCAAGCGTATTATGGGCATCAAATATGGTAAAAACATGTTTTACTCGTGTCACAACCGTCCCCACGCAATTTGTCACAACCGACCCCAACCCACTACTTTTGAAAACAGCAATCGCCATGGCAATACAAAATATCCTACATAAAAAGTAATCACTGCTATTTCACTATTAAGGTTCACTACTAATGGGGAGAAAACTTTCATTTCTCTATCTGTACCCATTCAACAGGAATTACTAAAAGACATCGAACAAAAAAACTTACTTTTGACTGTTAAAAAGTAACCAACCCCTCTGCTAGCGTTAATGTCGCTCGATGGCTACCGCAATGCTTTGACACACATTCAGACAAACATGCTGATACTCTCTCTCTTTGCTTCAACCAGGTATTAATTATGGTTTAGCTAATATGACGACTGTCACAACCGCCCCGCGTCACAACCGTCCCCAGTCTCCCCTACTGCAGAGACAGTTTGGAAACTACTGAACACTTTCTTTTGTATTGATACAATGAGTGAAACGCATCTGGTAAGTGTCAAGAAAACACACGCCCTAAAATCTAATGTTCGAATAAATGAATTTTTATGTATGTTCACGTATAATTTACTTGCATGCCGGATAGAAAACTATTTTTAATGACCTCGGTTATATCGCGCTTTTGGATATATCGCGCTTTTTTCTTGTCCCCTGAAAAGCGCGATATAACGAGGGGTTACTGTACTTATTTTAAAATCCAAATATTAAGGCATTATGCAAATAAAACAAAAACTAAACGCACTTGAAGTTAAAAAAAACATTTCATTTAATTTACCAATTAATCATAAAATGGTCATCTTTGACTATTTTTCCAACAAAGTTTCATGCAATTTCTACATTGAAATTATATATTAAGGCAGGAATTCAAGTGAAACAGGCGATCGCAAATTGCAATCGCTACTGGAAGTCGAATTACATTAGAACGTTTCTTGACAGAAACATCGTGACGTCAGCGTGACGTTTGCCTATGAAAAACGAGTTAGATAAAACGTCACAGCCTACTTGGCGAATAAGAGGAGATCGCTGACTGCTTGTGAGCTCTTATTGGATCCACCCGTAGCAACTCACCATTGCAATCGCAAATTCCCAAATTAAGATAAGTTGCAATCGCTAGAATGCAACTTAACTTGGCACTGACGTCACTACGGGTGGAGCTAATAAGAGCTCACAAGCAGTCAGCGATCTTCTCTTATTCGCCAAGTAGGCTGTGACGTTTTATCTAGCTCGTTTATCATATAGGCAAACGTCACGCTGACGTCCCGATGTTTTTGTCAAGAAACGTTCGAATGTAATTCGACTTCCAGTAGCGATTGCAATTTGCGATCGCCTGTTCCACTTGAATTCCTGCCTTAGATGTTTTGTGCAGCAGATGGCTCGATTTTTTCTCCAAGTTTACATTGGCCGCCAGTGACGATGCTAATGGCCATTTTCTTTTCATATTCCGCACGATGCATCGGCAGTTTGTATTTTTATTCAGAAAAAAAAAGTAGGTCTCCAGTTTGGGGACCAACATAACATCTTGTAGTTGTCAAAAAATAATTTTTAGTCGCCACTCGCTAGTTTCAACCTTTACCGTATATGAACATAAACTATCTTAAGAATTGACATTATGAGTCAAAACCAAGGGTTCTGGAAGAAGTTTTGTCTCCAAAACCTCTCACTTCTCCTTTCTTCACCACTATCTTTTCAGATAGCCAGTGACACCTTGATAGCCAGTGATAGCCTTGACAGATATAATGTGGCTATTCGCCAGAAAGGTGCTATTTTCCACTGCAAACTTTTCAGTGTTTCAACTTTTCGCAAGGGGTGCCAAAGTTCACGAAACATCTTCATTTGTTTAGAGATATTTTAATCAATTTGTAAAATTAAAAAACATTTTGGAAAAAAAAAGAAAAAATAGAATCGACTTCAGTCGAAAGTGCTCTAAAAACTAAAAACTAATTTTATTCTTAAGGACACCGTCGAGACTACTTTCAAACAGAAGTTTTGAAGTCGGCGCAGAAACGGTACGATGTTTAACCATATTTTGCAAACATTCCATTCGAAATTAAGAAAAGAACATTTATACCGCGAAGCAATATCAATTTATTGCATGTGAAATTGCGAATGCTATGAAAGAACCTGAACTCATTAAAATTTATACTGTCGGCCCCGCTTAAACGAATACTGTTGGTTCCGAGAAATATTATTCGATTAAGCGGGGTATTCGATTCAACGGGGATCTTTAACATTGCGTCAACGGCATGGGAAATATTCGGTTCCGAGATATTTTATTCGTATAAGCGGGGTATTCGTTTATCCGTTACCCGATTAAGCGGGGACGACAGTATTTGTAATTTAATTATAGTTGCGTATAATTCTAACACTGGCAGCAGAGGTTCCAGTTTAAAACTGTAAAAGGCACAGTAATAAACTGTAAAATAAGAAATTTCACAGTTTATTACTGTAGACTAGCAATTTTACAGTTAATTACAGTAAAATTGGAAATTTTACAGTTTATGACTGTAACAATAGCAATTTTTACAGTTTGTTACTATAATATTAGCTGTATTATACTGTAAAAACAACATCTATTTTTAACAGTGCAAAGGGATTTATTCATTTCGCGGAGAGTACAGTTGTTGAGGACCTTTCTTTTTTGAGCAATGCCAAATTGCTATGTTTTTATAGCTAATAAAAAACCTAAATTCCTCTGTTAACCAGAGAGCGTAGTGCAAACTGATGACTGAGGGTAAAAATTGTTAAACACACAAAATTATTACCAATTGATAAATTAATGGATCGAACGACACATTGATTCCATGGTGGAAAGAGAATTTTTCTTCGGGAAATATGTCAAAGTCATTAAGAAGGTCATCCAAATCTGGATCTATCTTGTTCGAAGCATTTTTTTTACTTCTACACACAGACAGATCCGATTTCCGATACACTTACCCGTGTAAGAGGAAAATGTGTACTAATTAATGAGATAAGAGAAAAAAGATATGAAATTTCGGAGCGACGACCATATTTTCTGTAATTTTTCACGGCTAACAGATCGCTTCGTCTGAGTAATCAAAACATAACTATATCTGGGGCCAAATCTTCGTTGCTTTTTTTCAGTCACTTCCCCACAACGCATTCTGCTTTCACTTTCTTTTAGTCATTACACAATTCTGCGAAATTTAACTTTTGGAAAAATGCAAAAACAGTTTTTGCTGATTCTTATGTTACTTTGGTTTCCTGATTTCGAAAATGATCTCCATTTTAAAAAATTGAACTGACTAGAATTATAATCGGCAATTGCTCTAAAAAGTGAAAACATCATCGATACTCCTTTTAAACATAAGTTTTGAAGTCGGAGCAAAAACAATAGGCAAAATAGGCAACACATTTTGCATACATTTTTCAAAAAAAAAAAAAACAACTGAAAATTAAGAACAGAATATTTATACCATTACACAAAAAAAAGGGTTGTCAATATATTGTATGCAATGCTTTTTAAGAACCTGGATCCATTAAAATTTTTAAATTGAGTTGTAGTTTCGTATGATTCTATTTCGTGTTTTTGAGCCGACTTCAAAACTTATGTTTAAAAGTAGTATTGATGGTGTTTTAGTGCTCAAAGAATAAAATTGAAGGGGAGGTGGATAAAGGTCGTGATATGTGACATTTTTGGAAAAACTTTCTTTTTACCTTGGATGTCGGTGATAAGGTAATAATTTTTTTTTTTTTTTTTTGAAAGCTTTTTCTAGAAATTTGAAAAATGTCACATATCACCTTTATTCACTTGCCCCTTCAATTATTATTTACTTTTTAGAGCAATTGCCAATTGAAGTTCTAAAGTCGTTTCAGTTTTTTTTTTAAATATATATTTTTTAATGTGAATTTGCGAAAGTGTCTCAATATTGTTGTTTATAGAGTGTATAGAACCACATCTGATTTGAAGAAATATCAAAACAAACCTGCGTTAATTACCATTACAATACACGTCCTCCTGAACTGCGTTAAATGACTAATACCCCAAATACGACGGACCTGAGCAAACTTCAACGCGTGAAGTCTCATCAAAACGCATGATCCATTCATTATTATTTATCAGCAGAGAAAAGCTTAAACGGATAGACAAGAAATGCGTCTCGGAGGCAGCTGTGATTAAGTTGGAGGTTTTCCAACTCGAGCTGTTTTCCCGTTAGAGAGCGGTAGGCGATATGAATCGCTTGAATAATTCATGGAAATTTAAATCTTAAAAATTCTACTGAAAACAGAAACGCGAAGCCGGAAAAAGCAACGAATATGCGTACAAATTTGATCAACCGCATTTGTTTTTATCAATCACTAATGACATTAATTGCTTCACTGCAAAAAATGAACTGTTGTTTTTACAGTATAATACTGGCAGCCGAGGTTCCAATTTGAAACTGTAAAATGCTCAGTAATAAACTGCAAAACTAGCAATTTTACAGTTTCGTACGCTAAACTTAGACATTTTACAGTTTATCGCCGTAAAATTTAGCTGTGTTATACTGTAAAAGCAACACTATAATACTGGCAGCAAAGGTTCCCGTTTAAAACTGTAAAATGCACGGTAATAAACTGTTAAATTAGAAATTTTACAGTTTATTACTGTAAAAGTAGCAATTTTGGCAATTTTTACAGTTTATTGCTATAAAAATAGCTGTATTATACTGTGAAAACAACATTCATTTTTTATTGTTGGAAAACGTTTTAATTCCACTGAAGTTAGAAGCTACGCTTTTTTTTTTCACACCTTAAATAAAAACAGAAACAAGAATTGGATGAAAACTACGCCTTGAGTTTTCTGAGGAGAAAAAATTCTCGTTAGTATTTTTGTTTCATGTTATTATTTTAAAGCTTTTTTCTGAAGATAAACACGAAGTACACGTAGGGTGGGCGGAAAATTTCTTTTTTTTTTTTTTTTTGTTTCGATGATGGGTATTGAGGAAAAGGTGCCATTGGGGGAGCAAAGTGCATAAAAATATTTCAAGTTTTTTTGTCAATTTCTTGATCTGCCGCAATTGACTTTTGAAGTTTGGAAAAAATGCAATTTTTTTGAGATTTTTCGGAAATTATTTTTAAAAATTTTTTAGCCCTTTACATCTAAAAATGCATCATGTGTGACAAAAAATAATTATTTTGAGACAAATACAACAAAAACAGCATTTTAACCTTTTGAAAAAATTTATTAAAAAGGTATAAAAAAACAGGAAATTACAAAATCTTCCACGCATTTCTGGAAAAGGAAGGAACTATACCACAGACTTCAATTTTTTTATGGGATTTCTATGCCCCCAACGGCACCTTTTACGCCCTACCCATTACCGAAACTAGAAGATTTTTTGTTTTAATTGCTAAAAATCTCGAAAAAGCTGCATTTTTTCCAAACTTCAACGCGATTGCGGCAGATCAAGAAATTGACCAAAAAATTTCAAATTTTTATGTGCACATTGCTCCCCCAATGGCACCTTTTATGCAATACCCATCATCGAAATAAAAAAAAAGACATTTTCGGCCCACCTTAATACACAGCTGCCATTTTAAAACTCATGTCCTAAAAAGAAATATTTTTTTTTTTTTTTGTGGTGTGTCTGGTGGTGTACTCAAGGGTTGGGCGAATAGAGATATAACTGCAGCAACTTTCACCCTCCCCCCCCCTCTCAAAAATTTTTAGAAATTTTCCCCTTTATTTTTCAAAATTTATTTAAAAAAAAAAAACAACACTTGCCTTCCTTTGTGCAACTTAAAAAAACTAAACAGAAGAAGAAAGTGTCCCCAAATAATCTTCTATTCCACTTTTTCCGTGTTATCTAGAAAAAATTTAAAGATATTGAAATTTTACGAGTGTTGTGGTCTACAAGGTTTTTTAAATATGAAGTAGGGCAGATAGTTTTTTTTTTTAATTCAATACCAGTTCTTGATTGCTACCAACGCCAACTGAAAGAACGAAATAAATGCACTTTGCTAGCCCCACATATATATATATATATATATATATATATATATATATATATATATATATATATATATATATATATATATATATATATAAATGTATGTTTGTTCCTTATACAAATCCACAATTTTCGTCGGATTTTCATCAAACTTGGCACAGAGGTTTCTTGATGCACTAGAATTCACATAGGCGGGGTTTTGAAATTTTTTAAAAATCCAAAAAGCTCAATATTCAAATTTTTTTTGTCCTAAAATGGCCATTTTCTTTCAATTTTGAACAGATGGAGTAATAGAGATAAGCCTTTAAGCATACAAATGGATAAAATTTAACACATTTAAATATGAGTATTTTCCAACGAATATTACGATTAACAATGAACTAGGTGACCCGTGCGGAATTCCGCAAAAAAAAAAAAAAAAAACTCTAAACTTAAAATTGAGTTATTCAGGTTCAAAGATTTCAGTCCTCGATTGGATGTGTTAGATTTGGTGTCTTAGTTTCGCTCCCCTGCTAAGGCGGTTCACTGCCGTCGTTCTGACAACTTTTCAAAGAGATCAAAGACACGTTCACTTTTACAACTACTACAAAAGTGATACCCTATATTAAAATCAAATACCCAAGGCTACTACTAAAATAAATACTAACGTTATCGCAAAACTACCATAGTATTTTGAAACAATAAAAGTTACAATTAAGGTTTACCGAGCTAAGCCTTGGCTTGAAATGTCGCATTTAAAATTGGTTTGAACAACAATGGTATAACGATTTTAACAGTTGAGCAAAAAATTTAACTTTTTCAAACTTCAATCGCTTATAAGTCGCTTAAACGTGGATTTTCGAGATTCTCGTTACGCGGCGCTAGCGGAGAAACGTTCTAAAGAACGCATTTTTTTTAATCTTTCGAATGAAATCAAAATGGAGACGATACGACAATTATTTCGCTAGATAGAGTCAATTTTGTGCCCAAAAATTGAAGTTCGAATAAAAAACGAACCGACACTTTTTAGAGGGTGGGTCTAATTTTCGTCAATAGCCCGCGGGATAAGCTTCAAAATCATAAATTTTCATGCAATTCGATAAAGAAATGAGCGAGTTTCGACCGGGTATAGGATTCGGCTTAGAGAAATAATATATGGAGACTAGTGCCAGGGCAGTAGATAGCTTCCTGCGGCATGCTGATGCATAACGTCCCCCCTCTCTAACTTTTACCTCATTCTGAAATTATATTATTTGATATAATTTAATGTTCATTCGATTTCAAGACATACCACGCACGTGGCCCGGCGTTGCACGGGCACTTCGTGCCCTGAAAGTAGTGAGAAAAAAATTTAAAGAAACTACTCCCCGCCAAGGCGGCTCGCTTACAGGCGCTTCACGCCTTTACTTTTTTCCTATATAAAAAAATCATTCGAATTATTGAGATGCTTCACGCCTTCAAGATGGTGAGGAAAGTTTCAGTAAGTTCAGGTCGCTCAAAGAAAAAAAGCAGACATAGATACTCAGTTTTTAATATAAGTAGATGGCTCTTCAACAAATAAATGTTTCAAAATATTACCAGTAGCTAGCGATAAAAATTCTACGTAAGTGGTCCGCTTATGAGTTTCGTGTTTGATTTAGTTAAGCCTTCATTCAAAATTCTCATTATCATTGTTATCACCGTTTCATAGCAACGACGGTTTGCAAGAATGGATTTCATATTTAATCACTTATTAGGCTTAATCGCTTTAAATTTGACAACTTATTAATTGATATCTTCGCTAATTAAAATCGTATAATTATATCAATTGAAACTAAAGAAGCTTGAAAAATTACCTATCTATCGGTACCTGGTTCGACTTTCAGTTCATTGGCGTTCAGGAGAAAGAAGCGTGACATAGAAAGATAGAAAGATAGTTAGAAAGAAAGATAGTTAGAAAGAAAGATAGTGAGAAAGATACTCAGTTTTTAATATAAGTAGATTATCAATTTAAGCCTCACCTATTTCATTTTAGCATGAAATAAGTTTAAAAAAATTATAATTCATGTTCTAATTACCTTGGAACATTGGCACAAATATTGTATGGTGCAGAAAAATTAGAGGTCAACAGATATCTACTTATATTAAAAACTGAGTATCTTTCTAACTATCTTTCTTTCTAACTATCTTTCTTTCTAACTATCTTTCTTTCAACTATCTTTCTTTTAACTATCTTTCTATGGTCACGCTTCTTTCTCCTGAACGCCAATGAACTGAAAGTCGAACCAGGTACCGATAGATAGGTAATTTTTCAAGCTTCATTAGTTTCAATTCATATAATTATACGATTTTAATTAGCGAAGATATCAATTAATAAGTAGTCAAATTTAAAGCGATTAAGCCTAATAAATGATTAAATATGAAAGCCATTGTTGCATTGCAAAACGTGGTTGCCATGAAACAGTAATAAAAATGATAATGCGAATTTTGAATGAAGGCTTAACTAAATCAAACACGAAACTCATAAGCGGGCGACTTACATAGTATTTTTATCGCTAGCTACTTGTAATATTTTGAAACATTCATTTGTTGAAGAGCCATCTACTTATATTAAAAACTGAGTATCAATGTCTGCTTTTTCTTCTTTGAGCGAGCTGAACTTACTGAAACTTTCCTCACCATCTTGAAGGCGCGAAGCATCTCAATAATTCGAATGATTTTTTTTATATAGGAAAAAAGTAAGGGTGTGAAGCGCCTGTAAGCGAGCCGCCTTGGCGGGGAGTAGTTTCTTTAAATTTTTTTCTCACTACTTTCAGGGCACGAAGTGCCCGTGCAACGCCGAGCTACGTGCGTGGTATGTCTTGAAATCGAATGAACATTAAATTATATCAAATAATATAACTTCAGAATGAGGTAAAAGATAGAGAGGGGGGACGTTATGCATCAACATGCCGCAGGAAGCTAATCTAGCTGCCCTGGCAGCTAGTTTAATTCTAATTTTTGCGAGCATTTTTAATAATAACCCGGGCCACGCCGGCTAATAAGCTAGTGTGTCTAGAAATATGTAACTTCGATTTAAAATGGCAAATGCGCACTCTAAGAATATTTTCACTAATTAAATACCTGTAATAAAATAATATTAACTAAGGCTATCTACTTATATTAAAAACTGAGTATTTTTCTAACTATCTTTCTTTCTATCTATGTCACGCTTCTTTCTCCTGAACGCCACTGAACTGAAAGTCGAACCAGGTACCGATAGATAGGTAATTTTTCAGGCTTCATTAGTTTCAATTTATATAATTATACGATTTTAATTAGTGAAGATATCAATTAATAAGTAGTCAAATTTAAAGCGATTAAGCCTAATAAATGATTAAATATAAAATCCATTGTTGAAACGTGGTTGCTATGAAACAGTGATAACAATGATAATGAGAATTTTGAATAAAGGCTTAACTAAATCAAACACGAAACTCTATAGCGGGACACTTCTTCTTCTTCTCGACGCTAACGCGTAAAATAGATAGGCGATTTGGAATGTTTATTCCTTCCACCTCATTTCATATAGTATTGCAAGTTGGGAAGAAAGGAGAAAGTGGAGAGCCGAAGGCTCGCTCGTTAGACGCAGCAGCGAAAGAGCGCCAAGAGGGAGCTCCCATAGGAGGGAGACGTCAAGGCATCAGGATGAAAAACGTCCACGATGGAGAGATTCAAATTGTTTAGATGATCGAGGATGAGTTGCCGATAGTGTAGGTTTTGCGGGCAAAACCACAATATCTTACTACTATTATATATGCGAAAGTTTGTATGGATGTATGGATGGATGTATGGATGGATGTATGGATGGATGTATGTTTGTTCCTCTTTCACGCAAAAACTACTGAATGGATTTTGATGAAACTTTTACCACAATGTAGCTTATACATCAGAATAACACATAGGCTATAATTTAAAACGATATTCAAAAAAGTTCGATCGGTAGCGCCTTTTTCATTCCAATTTAAGGTACATTATTTCTCATAAATCAAAAGGCATTGACCAAACTAATTCAGCATTTAGTGTATCATCTCAACTCCCTGTCGAAAGCTATAATTGCGGGCAGCATAATAACGGATCCCACCGTAGGATCCTACGAGACGATTTTAATTGGGCGAAATGGTTGCCGTAAAATAAAGCTTAGCGCGAACGAACGTCAATATTGGCGAAGTAACGCTTTTTTCGCTGAGTTTTTTTTTTTTTTCTCTCTCTTTTTTTTTTTTTTCTCTCTTTTTTTTTTTTTTTTCTTTTTTTTTTTCGGATAATTTTATTTTTGCGTATCTTTCAACGAATAAATTTTTGGGGAATTGTATTTTTTCTACTTTCAGATTATTCATGGAGATTTTTCATCAACAAACTATGATATAATTTTTACACATGAATTCATGAATTGCTTAGTCTAAAAATTTCCAATTTAGCTGAAATACTTTTTTTTTCCCTATCGATTATTGAACTGCAAATTGATGCTAATTGAATGCAAATTAAACTCTTTGAATTTGACATAACTTTATAACATCGGTTCCGTTCTTTGAAAATCATATTGTACTTACATTCATAGTTTTTTTTTTTTTTTTTTTGTGTGTGTGTAAAAACGAAAATTTCCAAAATTAATGGCTTGAGTGTTAGCAGCTTGACAATTTCATTTGTAAGTAAGTACATACGAATGATATTTTTTACATAGGTTATTTGTCTTTTTTAATACATCAGTGCTCCAATGAAAGCACTTTATTTTTGTTCTTGTAAATAATTTTATTCATATAAAAGTGCTTACAGTCTTTTTTTTTCTTTCTTTAAATACTCAAGAATGAGCACTGAGCAGTTGTCATTAAAGTGAAATTCAATGTATTCATTTAGAATATTATTCAATTTCCAATGGCACTAATAAAAGATTTCGTCTTATTCATAAAATACTCTTTCTCTACTCTACACGTTACCGTTTAGAGTAGAGAGAAAGAGTATTTACCACTATACACCATTTAGCTGGTTGGATTAGGGCCTGAAAATCGCTCTTTTTTATGATCCAGAGCAGAAGCCGAGCAACCCTTGGTAGATATGGCATGATTGTCGGATTTTTGTTGGATCAAAAATTCAGGTTCGATCACAAATCCAGACAAACAATGAGTGAATACTTATATTATAATTTTCAAGCATTGTAAGCTATTATTATTATTATTATTATTATCAAGTAAATAAGTTTTGTACACATAACACATTGAAATATTAAAAGCTTTTACATATATATTTGAAAATAGAAAAGTAGAAATATTAATACGAGTAAAATTTCCGATAAAAATGTAACAAAGAATATAAATGCATGAAATACAATCTAAATGTAAAAAAAGACACTCAGAACAACAATGCTATCTATTAATTCAGCAGAAAGAACAAAATTACTCTCTTTTTTTTTCAGTATACCTAGTATAAATCCATAAAACACGCATAAGAACTTAATTTCTTGTTCGAAAGTTACAAGCCAGAAAACAATGAATTTACTTCA
The DNA here is from genome assembly GCA_038373865.1 of Uloborus plumipes. Taxonomy (NCBI): domain Eukaryota; kingdom Metazoa; phylum Arthropoda; class Arachnida; order Araneae; family Uloboridae; genus Uloborus; species Uloborus plumipes. Next base: position 17,754 of record JAXGGA010013897.1, read on the forward strand.
CCATCATTAAAACAAGAGATTACGAAGCTTAGGGGAAAAAAAGAACAGATTCCAAGAAAGAAATTAATCTTACCTCCGCTGAATCTCTGTCCGTGACTTCTTGAATGCGTACAACTTCTTCTGAAATTTTACAGTAGCTGTAAATTCGGTAAATTATCCATAATATTTGATAGAGTGAAATTTTGACAGCTTTTTGACAAACTACATTTAAATCTCACATCAAACTCTTCCGCCAAAGCGCCAGATCACGTGAAAAATGCACCAATCGGGTACCGATCACGTGACGGCAATGCACCAATCGGGAAGATCTCGTAGGATCCTACGGTGGGATGCGTTTTTATGCTTGCGGGCATCATTTCTTCTTTCCGTATTTAATGTTCAAGGCTTTTCTCAAGTCAAATCATGAAGGTTTTTTTTCCAGCTTCATGGGGAATATCCAGGCTTTTACCATGATTTGTATTTAAAACATTTTGTATAGTCTTAGTTGTACAAGTAGAATATTTATCCTTAAGCAATGTGTTTCTTAATGTGCATTGCTGCGTGAAAATATTATTTCTTTAGAATAAATTGTATTCCTTTATTAGTAAATTGTTCACTGTATCAATTATTTTCACAAGTTTCGTAAATTTGTCGGTCCTGCTTAATCGGGTAACGAATAAACGAATAAAATATCCTGGAACTGGATATTTCCCATGCCATAGTCGCAATACTAAAGATTCCGTTTAATCGAATTCTCCGCTTAATCAAATAATATTTTTTGGAACCGACAGTATTCGTTTGAGCGGGGCCGACAGTATATGTTTTAGAGTATCGGTAATGTAATTGCTTGAAGAGATTGGCAACTAATAAATGGATTGGGTTCATTATTTTCCAATTTAATGGAACTTTAAATACAACTTTACGGTATTTTTAAAAAAAAATTTGCGCTGACTGGGCGGGTACTTACAATCGGTCACTTAGAATCCAATCGAACAGGTATCTTGCCGAATTTGTTGCAAGAATATTATAATAACTATATATTGGTAATTTTTTCAACTGACGCCAGTTTTGGCGCCAAAGACTATGTAATAATACTTTACTTCTTACATGATATAACTAAAATAAAACGATTGTTGTCTGATATTTGTAGACTGCGCCAAAATCTTAATCATCGAGATAATACTCCCACAGTTGAAGAAAAGTTCAGGCTTTTTTTTTTTTTTTGGCCGATCTCGTACGTTGTCATTAAAAAAACTTTTAAAACTTATGTCAAAGCGTAAAGTAATCCGCATACGAAATTAATCAAACCCCAAAACTAAAATTACCAATAATTTGTGTTTTTCGCACAAATAATTGTCAAATGCTCCCTACAAATTTCGAAATCACTTAGGACAAAAACTTTTAGCGTCATTTCATGGTCAGCAATATTTTCTCAACATTAAATGACAATTTTTCTTTGACAAAAATTACTGACTTAATAATACTTAAGCATATTTTCATAAAGTAGGGAGGGGAGCAAAAGTATCCTAGGTATCCCAAAACAATTACCGCAAATTTAGCGACATTTTAAATCGTCAAAGCGGTACGTTTTGAGTTCTTTTAGTTTAGGAAAAAAAATCGATTATAAATTGGTTCTCAATATTTTCACTGGCCCAGGCAACGCCGGGTATTTTTGCTAGTATGTTCAAAGTTTTCAATAGTTCCACATGTAGGGCACCAGGGTTCGTAAATATCGTGATATTTTCGAAAATATCGAAAATATCCGATATTTTGATATATATCCGATATTTTGATATATATCGGATATTTTCAATTCGTGCAAGCTTAATTCTTTAAATAGTAACTATATCCTCAAATGAATGTTATTTATTTCCGTAAATAAGTATTATTACAATATAGACTAAAAATTAATGTTTCTTTCAATATTTCTCTACATTAATATACATTAAAATGTACATACAATGAAATGTTATGCAGCCATTTTTGCTGAAATGTAACAGTTTTAATGTTTTAAAAATTATCTCCATATATTATTTCTCTAAGCCGAATCCTATACCCGGTCGAAACTCGCTCATTTCTTTATCGAATTGCAAGAAAATTTATGATTTTGAAGCTTATCCCGCGGGCTATTGACGAAAATTAGACCCACCCTCTAAAAAGCAGGGTTGGCAAGTTTTTGACAGTCGGAGGTTTTATCCGGTTTTAACCGTGGTTTTTACCGTCATGTCAAAAACCACTTTTTGACATGGTTTTTGACATAAGTGTCAAAAACCTAAATTTCTGTCCAAAACATGTTTTAGTTTGATATTGATAATCAAAATACATTTTCAAATGAATTTGACAATTTCTGATTTCAGACACTGAAGTAAACTTTTGGAGTTTTAGGTTATTAAAATAAAGTGTAATAAGCAATCCTGATCATAATTGAAGGGCTGGGGAGTAAATAATGGTAACTAGCATTTTAAAAAATCAAACATATGGCTTTTGAATATGGCTTTATTGCTTCGAGGAATTACTGTAACAGCTTTTTTTATTTTAAAAATGAAGTGGGTACATTAATTAAGTGCTGTGTGTCTTGGGTATACTTAATAAATTTTTTACAAGTGATTTTTTTTTAATTTTAATTTTAAAAAATAAATTTTAACTAATAAATAAATAAATAAAATAGTTTGATCAAAAATATTTAGCAGATTTGTACACTGAGTACTAATTAATTTAGTTTTGCTTTTACTCAAAATAAAAAAAAATCACTTTGATGCAAAGATTTTTAGATTGATAAAATAGCTAATTAATAGTTATTAAAACATTTAAACAAAACTACTTTAAAAACTGGATTTAACTTTTAAAACTTTTTTCATGGCATAACAAGTTTATTTAAAAGAATGAGAATTAATTTTCATTAAATTTATTAATTTAATTTTTATTAAACTTGACTGATGAGATAACTAATTGATAGTTTTTAAACATTTAAACAAAACTTCTTTAAAAACTGGATGTAAGTTTTAATATATGTAACTTTTTTCACGGCATAACAAGTTAATTTAAAAGGATGTGAATTAATTTTCATTAAATTTATTAATTTAATTTTTATTAAACTTGATTGATAAGATAACTAATTGATAGTTATAAAAACATTTAAACAAAACTACTTTAAAAGCTGGATTTAAGTTTTAATATTTAACTTTTTTCACGGCAAAACAAGTTAGTTTAAAAGAATGAGAAATAATTTTCATTAAATTTATTAATTTAATGTTTATTAAACTTGATTGATAAGATGCATAAATTTTATTTAATATTTTTCAGGATGAGAAACCTTATATGTTTATAAAAAATCTCAATAACCAGTGTATTTGAGTTTTCGACAGGTTTTTGACGTTTTCGACAGGTTTTCGACGTTTATGACAAGTTTTCGACGGGTTTTCGACGTGTCATGTCAAAAACTGGTTTTTGACGTCAAAAACCCAACCCTGCTAAAAAGTGTCGGTTCGTTTTTTATTCGAACTTCAATTTTTGGGCACAAAATTGACTCTATCTAGCGAAATAATTGTCGTATCGTCTCCATTTTGATTTCATTCGAAAGATTAAAAAAAATGCGTTCTTTAGAACGTTTCTCCGCTAGCGCCGCGTAACGAGAATCTCGAAAATCCACGTTTAAGCGACTTATAAGCGATTGAAGTTTGAAAAAGTTAAATTTTTTGCTCAACTGTTAAAATCGTTACATTGTTGTTCAAATCAATTTTAAATGCGACATTTCAAGCCAAGGCTTAGCTCGGTAAACCTTAATTGTAACTTTTATTGTTTCAAAATACTATGGTAGTTTTGCGATAACGTTAGTATTTAGTTTAGTAATAGCCTTGGGTATTTGATTTTAATACAGCGTATCACTTTTGTAGTAGTTGTAAAAGTGATCGTGTCTTTGATCTCTTTGAAAAGTTGTCAGAACGACAGCAGTAGATGGCGATGTTGTGCAAATGAAGCCAATAAAAATTGTATTAAATTTTAAGTTTAGAGTTTTTTTTTTTTTTTTTTTTTTTTGCGGAATTCCGCACGGGTCACCTAGTATAACCTAATGATGATGTTGGCTACTATAGTGGGTATTGGCTATTATGTTCATATAAAAATAATTACAGTATCATATACATAAATATCAACTATAATGTAATATCAAAACCAAAACATGAAAACTTATTGATAATCGTACTTTATATTAGTGTAATTGATTATAACAATATGTAATATTTATATATTTTTTCATTTATATCATAACTTTTTTTAGTAATTAATACTTCAAACTATAATATTGACTTTATTTTTAAAACATTAGAATTAAACACCTTATTTATTGTTTTATCACATCGCAAAGACATAAACCAAAACTGTAACTGAACAAAAATACAAAATTTAAATCTTTTGTTTAGTTTTACATAGTTAATTTTGTTACTAAAGCAAAAACTATATGTTGCATTCAAATTTGGAATATAAAATTATGAATTAAAAAAAATACTTTGTCTTTGTTTTTAATAACTTAATATTTTTATTTCTAGCTAACTTAGATTTTTTTTCACTCTTTCATATTATTCATTATTTTATTTTTAGCAACTTTAAATTTTTATTAACATTAAGTGACTTTACTTTAGTATTAGCTGTTTCACTTATTTTTCTTTTGTTAGCTATTTTAACAAAAATAAAACATCTGTTGTTTACCACTAGCACACATTCTACAAACATTAGACACATTTCCATATTCTGATTAACTTTTCATTTTTAACCAGGCATTTTTCATCTCTATTCAAGTTATTTTGTAACTTTTAATTTTATTATTAGAAAATAAACAAGAAGTTCTGTCAAGAACTAAACGAGCCTACTTTCCCGTACATCGACATCGGCATTCTCGCATCTGATCATTATTCTCTTGATTATCTGAGACTTAAAATTATGTCAAACGTACCTTTTTAGCACTTAGAGCTAATTTCGAAAAGCAAAATATACTCCTTTCATCAGATGAAATAGACACGTAAAAAGTAATTAACGAATAAATAAAGTTTTGTCGCACCTTTTAAAGAGTGTAACTGTTACAGTTCCTCCGTAGAAAAAATCCTCCATCGTTTTCAAAAATAATAATAATAATAATAATAATAATAATAATAATAATAAAATAAAAAAATAAATAAATAAAAGTACAAAGAGCATCAAAACACATTTTATCAAAGAAAGAAAAAAAAAAAAGAAAAAAAAAACTCGTCCGTTAATAAAATGTCTCGATTTTCACTTTTAATCTGTTGCCAGTTGTTAAATATAAATAAAGAATAAAATGTTCTCGTGAATGAAAAATTGTTGTTACAAAAAAAACATCGTCTGCCAAAAAAAAAAAATAATAATAATAATAAATAAAATAAAACAAATGAATAAATAAACAAAAAATCGTCTGCACAGTCAGTAATTTTTTTTCTGAGCCTGCATTTCCACCATGTTTGCGGAGTCGGAGTTGGAATCAGAGTCCTCACAGAAGATTACTCAGAAAAGTAGAAACATTATTTATCAAAACCATTTTCTTACAAAGTTAGTTTGAAGGAAATCCGACTTTAAGTTCAGGATCAACATTCAACTTAAATTCCCCGTAGACGCTAATGTTAATTTTTATTTCTGAACGGTTCAATATTGAACGAAAAATGGTTCAAATCAAAAAGCGAAATATGGGAATGTATGGGAAAGCCTCTCCGAGATCTTTCAAACAAAAAAAAGTTTATTCCATTCGGACGGTTCACTCAAAAGTTATTAGGTGGGGAAAGGTTGCTTGAACGGTTCAATGTTGAACGAAAAAGTGTTCAAATTGAAAATTTAAATACGGTAATGAAGTATCCTTGCTGAGATCCTTCGAACAAAAAAAAGTTTATTTAAATCGGACTGTTCACTCAAAAGATATTAGGGGTGACAGCTTGATTGAGCGGTTCAATGTTGAACGAAAAATTGTTCAAATCGAAAATGTAGATACGGGAATGAAGTATCCTTGAAAAGATCTTTCGAACAAAAAAAAGTTTGTTCAAATCGGATTGTTCACTCAAAAGTTAGCATCGCGGGACCGGTTGTTTGAACGGTTCAAAGTTGAACCAAAAATTGTCCAAATCGAAAAATCAAATATGGGAATGAGCTGCACTCGCTGAGATCTTTCGAACAAAAAAAAAAATATTCCATTCGGACGGTTCACTCAAAAGTTATTAGGTGGAGAAAGGTTGCTTAAACGGTTCAATGTTGAACCAAAAGTGTTCAAATTGAAAATTTAAATACGGTAATAAAGTATCCTTGCCGAGATGCTTCAAACAAAAAAAAGTTTGTTTAAATCGGACTGCTCATTCAAAAGTTATTAGGGGTGACAGCTTGATTGAGCGGTTCAATGTTGAACGAAAAATTGTTCAAATCGGAAATCTAAATACGGGAATGAAGTACCCTTGAAAAGTTCTTTCCAACAAAAAAAAGTTTGTTCAAATCGGACTGTTCATTAAAAAGTTAGTATCGCGGGACCGGTTTTTTGAACGGCTCAAAGTTGAACCAAAAATTGTTCAAATCAAAAAATCAAATATGGGAATGAGCTGTACTCGCCGAGATCTTTCCAACAAAAAAAAGTTTGTCCAAATCGGAATGTTCATTCAAAAGTTATTAGGGGGGGACAGACAGACCGACCGACAGACCGACCGACCGACCGACCGACGCACAAATTCCCCATCTCAATACCCTACTTTCAAATTTTTAATTTTTCGATATTCATTTTACCTTTTTATTTTTTTAACTTGGCGATATTTTTTGGACTTGGCGATATTTTTTTAACTTGGCGATATTTTTTGGACTTGGCGATGTTTTTTAGATGCATTAAGCTACTTTTAATACTTTTTTCGTCTTTCTTTTATTTTTAACGGGAAAGTAGGCTAAAAAGGAATATCACATTATTACATCATACTAAAGATGACATCATTAATATGATGAAGACAACTTTTCTATTGAAAATATCGCTATCAAAAAATAAATATCGAAAATATCAAAATATCGTGATATTTTCAGAATAAATATCGGATATATATCATGATATATATCATGATATATATCGACTGATATGTATCGGCGAACCCTGTAGGGCACAAAGGAGAATTTTCTTTACGCATGATGAAAAGCCTTTCTTTCGTTAGAATAGATCTGGTAAGGATCCTGTGTAACTTGACTTCACAATATCTGTTTTTTATCCAATTAAATCTGGTTTGGAGAGAGGGAATGCTCCCCCTGAATTTGTTGAAGTATTCTGAGCTAGACCAGAGATCAAATCTTTCTCTGCGATGTTTATTTTCCAAATATCTCTGAACATCTCTCCAAGAGCAAATAGGGATTGTAGGGGTGAGGTCGTTTTTTTCAGCCTCTTTGGCTAGGGAGTCTGCTATTTCGTTGTCAATAATTCCCTTGTGCCCGGGGATCCAAACTAGGGAGATATCTTGTTTTTCTGCTATTTTGTTTAGGTGTAGTTTAGTTAGTAAGCGGGACACTTACATAGTATTTTTATCGCTAGTTACTTGTAATATTTTGAAACATTCATTTGTTGAAAAGCCATCTACTTATATTAAAAACTGAGTATCTATGTCTGCTTTTTTCCTTTGAGCGAGCTGAACTTACTGAAACTTTCCTCACCATCTTGAAGACGCGGAGCATCTCAATAATTCGTATGATTTTTTTTATATAGGAAAAAAGTAAAGGCGTGAAGCGCCTGTTAGCGAGCCGCCTTGGCGGGGAGTAGTTTCTTGAAATTTTCCTCACTACTTTCAGGGCACGAAGTGCCCGTGCACCGCCGGGCCACGTGCGTGGTATGTCTTGAAATCGAATGAACATTAAATTATATCAAATAATATAACTTCAGAATGAGGTAAAAGTTAGAGAAGGGGGACGTTATGCATCAACATGCCGCAGGAAGCTAATCTAGCTGCCCTGGCAGCTAGTTATAACATAATGAGTGATGTTTAGAAAACAACAACATTAATTTTATACGCGACTCTACGTCATTTCAAATGAAAAAAAAAAAAAAAAAAACTTAAAAATTCAACAGCAACCTAAGCCACCACTGAATTTGCAATAACTTCCTTTGTTTCAGCTTCATATTTTCTCACATTTCCTCGTCTTTTCAATCTCATAAAACGGAATGTGGTCATTGTCTTGTTCACGACAAATATTCAACGATTCTCTGGCGACGCATTTCCGTTTATACCTAAGATCTGAAGATAGGAAAGCGCTTGGTCATTTCACCCCATAATCGTCCGATTTCGTCACCTGACGTTTTACTGTTTTTCTGGAAATCAGAAAACTCCGATAGGTTGGTTAAAATATTTGAATTTTGTGCAATGCAACAAATAAATGTTGTTTTTACAGTATAATACGGCTAATTTTATAGTAATAAACTATAAAATTGCTAATTTTACAGTAGTAAACTAAAATTACTAGCTTACACACTGTAAATAATAGATGTTTTTACAGTATAATACAGCTAGTTTTACAATAACAAACTAAAAATGCTAGTTTTACAGTAATAAACTGTAAAACTGCTGCTTTACAGTAATAAACGGTAAAATTGCTAGTTTCAGAGTTTATTACCGTGCATTTTACAGTTTTAAACTAGAACCTCTGCTGCCAGTATTAGACTTTTTTTTGCAGTACAATGCAGCTAATTTTGTGGGAATAAACAGCAAAAGTATATTAATGACTGTAAAATTGCTGCTTTGCAGTAATAAACTGTAAAACTGCTAATTCTACAGTTAATTACTGTGCATTCTACAGTTTCAACCCTTCACTGCACGATTTTGTATATTTTCATGAAAAAAATCATATGTGACTTTTAAATAGCCTTGAGTTCAGGAAAAATGAAGAAAAAAATTAATCTTAAAAATGTGCACCAAAAATGATGTTTTAACTGTTTGTTTCACATATTGCGCAAAGCACATAGTATATGCTGACACTGGTAAATGTAAAAATCTACAATCTGTTTTGTGCCATAAAAGGAACAAACAAATTTTTGCCACTAAGTACAGCATATATATACAGGGTGTCCACTCCAATCGTGGACCAATAGCTAATTTCTAAACCGTTAGAGATAAGCATATAGTTTATTTAGGAAAAACTCTCCAGATTTCGAAAGGAATTTCGGGTCTATTCAATGTTTTTCAAAAAATCAAATTTTGAAAGAGTTACGAAATTTAAATTTTTATACAGGCCCCCAGTCCTATCAATCATATTTAGTAAAACATTCTTGACACTGAAACGTTTAAAACTAAAAAAAAATCACTCTTCTACCACAAAAATTGACCGAGTTATGACGTTTTGAAAAATCAAGATTTTGAAGGATGTCGCATACGATCCCTTAAGCGATCTCTCGATGACGTCATGAAACAATGCAAAATCTTGATTTTTCAAAACGTCATAACTCGGTCAATTTTTGTGATAGAAGAGTGATTTTTTTTTAGTTTTAAACGTTACAGTGTCAAGAATGTTTTACTAAATATGATTGATAGGACTGGGGGGCTGTATAAAAATTTAAATTTCGTAACTCTTTCAAAATTTGATTTTTTGAAAAACATTGAATAGACCCAAAATTCCTTTCAAAGTTTGGAGATTTTTTCCTAAATAAACTATATGCTTATCTCTAACGGTTTAGAAATTAGCTATTGGTCCACGATTGGAGTGGACACCCTGTATAAACATTTTTAGAACAGAGGAAATAATGATCAAGCACACTTCTTACTGTAATGCAGACGCTCTGTTTTTCAAAAGCAAGAACTGTAATACCTAGACTAGTGCAGCTAACTAGTGCATAAAAATCACACTAAACTGTTCTAGCAATGTTCCAGAAGGGGCACAAAGCTCAGTTTAACTGCATTTAAATATCAGAGGAATATATGAGATTTTTTTTGGTTTGTGCCAGATCAGGCACACCATGCAGTGAAGGGTTAAAGTGGAACCTCTGTTGTCAGTGTTATACTGTAAAAACAAGTTTATGTTTTGCAGTGCAGTAATAAACTGTAAAATTGCTAGTTTCAGTTTATAGCTGTGCATTTTACAGTTTTGAACTGGAACCTCCGCTGCCAGTATCATACTGTTGTTTTTACAGTATAATACAGCTAACTTTAGGGTAATAAACTAAAATTTGCTAATTTTACAGTACTAAACTGTAAAATTACTAGTTTTACAGTTTATTACAGTGCATTTTACAGTTTTAAACTGAAACTTCTGCTTTCAGTATTATACTGTAAAAACAAGTTTATTTTTGTAGTGTATAACTTAATGAGGTGTACCGCGCTTGATATCAGTGGCGTTAATGAAAGGGAGGTAGGAAGATCGCATTCCTTTCGACGAAGAAATACATTTTTGAGCTGTCCAACGCCAATTAAAAACATTCTTTTCGAAAAAATACAATTTCTATACACATCTACCACTCTCTAATCTCTACCTATTCGCAACTCCATCGAACTATAGGGGACGATACTGCCACTGTCTATGAGAGTTTTTTTTTTTTAATTCTTTTGAAATGAACAAGCATTACAAATAACGTTTTTTTGTTTTGACCAAGATCAACTTGTTTTGACACCCAAAGCATACACGTGGAAACAAAACTTTTCTTTAATTTTTTAGAGGGCCCCAGACTAGAAATAGCTTTGGGTTGCCCCTTTTAGACTAAATCCGGCCATGCGCACACTTATCACAACTTGACATTGCAAAAAAAAAAAAAGCGCAATTTGAATAAAAGACGTCAAAATTCAAATTGTAATTTTTTCCCCTTAAGTCTACAAATTCGATTATCCGAAAATCTGAATCAACGAAGGGCCGGTTCTACTGCATCTTTGAAATGCAATCTTAATCAAATTCAGATAAAAGCTCGGTAACTCAAAGTTGACGCCTAATTGATATAAGCAGCCGTCTGGGGCCCTAGACATAATAAATTAAAATGGCGTAATTTAGCTTTAGCGTGAAAAAAAGGATTCGGTTCGGGATAAAATTATTTAATAAATAAATGGAAATAAAAAGAAAAAATTAAAGGATAGAACAAAACGGAGGAGAAAAGGAGGTAATCATATTTGAAATGAATAATTCAAATGAACCTAACGGGAGAAATAATGCCCTAAAAAATTAGTATCTCATTTTTATGGGCCCATTAAAGAATTCCACCGGATAAATTAGCGGCTTTTTTTTTTTTTTTTTTTTTTGCATTAAGAGACATTCCACGGAAAACTATTTTGAACAGCTGTAAATTTTCTAAATCAGAAGGACCAAGATAACCAATTTTTTAGGGGTCTTTCAATTCATTTTATTGTAGTCATTGAAATCATCAGACGTTTTTTTCTGAAAATGTATAGCATTTTCTGAGTTGCGAACGAGGTATTCTAATTTTAGTACAAAAGCGTACTAAATTAGAATACCTCGTCGCTTTGGAGTCGGTAGTAAAGGTATCTCTCACATGTCTATAATATAACTGATTAAATTTTAAACTGATCAGTAATCTCTTGTGCATTGAATTGCAATGCTTGCATTTTTAAAATGTTCGTAATCGCTTACACTATAACAACTTAATTGCAATCGATTGTAATTTTTTATTCATTACTAGCTGCGTGACCGGCTCTGCACGGGATCAACCTTGAGCAGGGCCCGATTAAGATAGTACAAGGCCCTAAGCCGAATACTTTTTTGGGGCCCCTTTCACTCAGGTTTTACAATTTTAAGCATTGGATAAAACAATTTAAGATATTGACAACAGCAATTTTATCCATTTGGGGGCCCCTAAATTGTAGGGGGCCCTAGGCCACGGCCTAGTTGGCCTATTCAGTAATCAGGCCCTGACCTTGAGAATAAAAGTTTTGTCAAGTGACACATGTCTATAAAAGCCTCGAATAGGTGAAAGTCGAAATTTCGTCGGCACGCAGTACGAAAAATGAACCACTCGCTAAAAAAGTTTTAAAATTTCCTGTTGCAGAAAAAGCCTAAAAGCAAAAGCAAGAATTTTATTTGCTCATTTAATCAAGGAAAAATCAAATGGCACCACCTTGATTTCTTTCATTCTATTTAATTTATTTCATGCTCGTGCAGACGATTTTAAAACTCCAATTTAAAATTGATATTTCCAAACTTAAAAACGCTCGTATCTTTTTTCTGGGTGAGGTTAGTAGTTCAGAGTTTTCAAAGCCTTTGAAGGAAATCCCCTAAAGGGTATTTTTCGCGATCTTTCCAATGAGACCAAAGTTGAGGGGATCCAATAATTATTTCGTTTAGAAAGAGCAATTTCAAGCCATTTTTGAGTCATTAAATAGAAATTTGAACGGATCGGTATTTTTTGGCTTTCGAAAAGCCCTACAACCCTTCCCGGGTGCTCAATTACCTGCCTGCCAAATTTGGCTCCGATCCGACGTAAACTGTGGATTTGTATAAGGAACACACACACACACACGCACACACACACACACACACACACACACACACACACACACACACACACACACACACACACACACACACACACACACACACACACACACACACACACACACACACATATATATTCTCTATTTTATTTATATGGATTAAATAGCTAACTGTACCCGCACGGCTGTGCTCTTGCTATAGAAGTAAAGAAATATCTTTGAGCAGCTGTAAATTTCCCTTTCGCACGAAACTAAAAAGACAGATTTTGCTCCAATAATTAAAATGTGCAAGCAGAATTTTAACTAAGCTCCAAGCAATAAAAAAAATCTTGACACAATGACAATAACAGACCCCCAAAACTGGCTCATGAAAAAAAAAAGTCATATAGTAATTTGAATGCGCTTTAAAATCATTCAAAAATACCGCTTTTATATAAAGTACTGTTAAGAAATAAAAATTAGAAAGAAGTAATTAAAGAATTTAAAAGACCTAGACATGGCAACACAATAAAACGATAATATGTAACTTGAACGAAAAACAGAAATTCGAACACTGTACTTCAAATACCTGTAACTTTTTTGCTAATGGAGATAGAACCTTCGTTCTGCGACCGACGGTTAAGTTAAATCTGCATGGGGTTCAATGTCAATCGAAGTATTGTCAGTCATGAAAGTTTAATGGGGTTGGGGGGGAGCAGTGGCGTATATAGGTTTTTATTTCGGAGGGGGCCCATATAATCAAGCTTAGTCCCCCTCCCCCCCCCCCACCAGCTTTTTTTTTTTTTTTTTTTTCGCTATTACTGTAAGACAGGTAACAGGTAGAAATTTTCAAACTGAATTAAAATATTGTAATTTTTGGAAAAGATCAAAAATTACGAAGTTTAAATTCCCTCCAAAACTTTTTTCAAAATTGAAATTATTCATGCTATCTTTGATGACGTTGGAGAATCAAGACTCCTCTGGGAAACTTACTGAAACTTCCAATTCTTAACACACAATTTCGGGCTATCTTTAGTGACGTTAAAGGAATGAGAAGACTCGGGGCATCGCTCCTGAAATATTTTGACACTGAAGCATATATATTTCTTCATGATAGAGTAACAGAAAAGAAGATGAGTTTTTTTTTTTGAACTGAAGTCTTATTTAAGTTAGCTTTGGAAAGTAAAAGTTCAAAGACCCTCACCTGAAAGATTTTCGATACATAGATGCGCAATTTCGCGTTCTCTTTGGAGACGTTTTAAGAGACAAAAAGTTGTTAGGGATCTTCCTCCGAAATTTTTCAAAATTGAAACCTTAAGCCATCTTTACTTTAGACCATCTTTGGTAGTAACGTTAGCAAAGGACTCTCTCTCGAAATGTTTCGAAATTAATATTTTAAAAACATTTTTATTTAGGTTATCTTTAATACCGCCAGGAGAAGAAGCAGGATTCGGGCGCTTTGCCCTGAAATTATGCGGCATTGAAGTTTCAAGAATACAATTTTAAGCTCTATTTTTTGAAACTGAAGGTTCAATATTTTACTTTTAACAGAAGTGCCCATTACCCCCAAGAGCAAAAACATATCATCCAAGAATTCCACGAAGATTCCTCTAAAAACGAGAGCCACACGTGAAAGAAAAAGAAACAAAAACATTTTAGAGCTAAACACTATAGAAAAGTAAGGGGGATATCAACTGCCGTTAACTATTTGAATTTTAAATCTCTAAAATGCCATTTGAGGCAATGTTTGACCAAGGTATTGAAGAAGAAGCTGGAAAAGAACTCTCTTCAGAAATTTTGTGGATATTGAAGTCTTGAAACTGCAATTAAATTACACGTTGTAAAAGCGAAATTTTAAGATCTCTTTGGACTCCTTTAGGGGGGTCATGAGCCTTCTTTGAATTCATGCTTGGCGGGTACACGGGCCTCGACTTCCTACCCTAAACCCTCCACTGAGAGGCACTCTATTCTTTAATTTCACCATTGGTAAAGAGATTGAAAATTCCGTGCCCCTTCTAGCTCGTCCGGCTTTGGACTTCTACCTCTTTTCGATTTTTTTTTTTTTTTGGTTCAGCTGAAAGCTTGGAAATTATTTGTGAAAAAACTAAAACCGAAAATGATTGCACTTTATTTTAAATTTCTTGCTGGGAGGAATACTTACACTTAATTTTTAATTTCTTGCCGGAGAGGAATGATTACACTTAATTTTAAATTTATTGAGTGTAGCATCATTTTAAAGACTCTTATTTCCTGACTGACTAGAAAAAAAGGGGGAATGAGAATTAGGAGAGAAACGTAATTTGCTGACTAATAATCTACATGTGTTGAATATTTTTCATTTAAAGATTTCTATTCAAAATGATTAGGATTTTTTCTATGCGTTTTCTAATTGAAATATCTTCATTTTCCCAAGACACATTCTTTTTTCTCTTGAGTAGAGCGCAAGGGCTCCATGGCCCTCTTGGGTTGCACCACTGTCTGGTTCCATCTAACGAATTATTATTAGCAATAATTATTTATTTATTTATGTATTTCAAGCTAAAAGTATGTGAATAATTTAAGAGCAAACTTAAACCGAATAATAATAACTACCTTTATTAAAAAAAAAAAAAAAATCCGAATTCTTTTTCTGCGGGGGGGGGGAGGGGTATTGGAGGGAAAGATCCTCTAGGGACCCTCTCTTAATACACCTTTTTGAAAACAATATTAATAGAGAGTGGGCTTTTTTCTTAAGGATTTTTTATTTATTTTATTTTTTTTTTTTTTGAGCAAACACGACCCGAACACCTACTTTTGAAAAAATCTTTCTCGATTTCGGGGGGGGGGGCCTCGGCCCCCCCCTTAAATACGCCCTTGGGGGGGGGGGGTCCGTTGCCCATACCGACCTACAAATGCCCTGGACGGTCCGGAAAAGGTTGAGAACAGTGGCGCACCCAGGAATTGTTCCTGGGGAGGGGCTAGAAGTTTTGTGAGGAACTTTGATACAATCCTTTAGATTTATTTGAAATTGAATTCCGAAAAAAAAAGAAAAAAAAAGATATTAAAGCTATAATTGATGATTTTATGGGACTAGAATTCGGGAGTTCTCCTTGGAAATTTTTCGACATTGGTGCTCTAAAATGAAATTTTAAATTATCCAGGAACCATATAATTAAAGAAAGAGAGGTTCGGAAACTCTCTTGCTAAAAAGCGATTCGAAAGCAAATTTTGAGAGATGTTAGACAAATAATAGGATGCGGGGATTCCTAAACCTAACTGGAAATACTTTGAACTGCGTTTTGAAGTCTCAAAAACTCATTTTAAGCTACTTTTGGAGATAAAGTCTTGGTACGTAGCATTTTTTCCAAACATTTCCAAGAAAAATAGCTTGAAATTTTATTTGGTAAAATTATAAAGGAGGTGAGAGTTCGGTGCTCACTAGCGGAAAATTTCCACAATTAAAGACAAAAAAAAAAAAAAAAGCAATTTTAATCCATCTTTAGTCTTTAGTCTTGTAAAGGGGCTCGTCTTCAGGCTTCTGTCAGGGGCTTAAGCCCCTTTGCTCCCCCCGTGGGTGCGTCACTGGTTGAGAACTACTG